>JAWDGP010004075.1:0-27500 GCA_033675545.1 Elysia crispata | reverse complement strand
TACTATGTAATTCTTAGGTCAAGTGCCAGAAAGTATGACAAGATAAGAATCTATTAATTTTGTTTCACAAATGATCCAATAAAAAGGGAGCAGTTAAATCTGTTTTGTTCGCATTAAGAGCATTGGACATGGTAGTTATTTTTGGAAAACTAGGAAGTTAATAGAAGGTGAATTATAATATAATTATTAACCACTTTGGTTGCGTCCATTTTGTGAAGGTCACAAGAGAGAATGATGAAGAGCGACTTCCTCTAAATGTCAGATAATAAGGAAATCGAGTCAGCTTAGATAGTAAAATAAAGATAGATACACAGGTAGAATGATACATACATACATACATACATACATACATACATACATACATACATACATACATACATACATACATACATACATACATACATACATACATACATATACACATTGGTAGATAAATAGATAGACAGACTGGTAAATAGATAGACTGATTGATTGATTGGTTGGTTGGTTGGATGATAAAAACAGCTTAGATCTTTAGATATTCAATCCGGTTCCCTGCTCTTTAGCGAAGGCAATCATGACCTTCCTCGCATCATTATTCTTCGACGCTTTCGATGCATCTGTCGCTCGTCCTACTTTTAGCCACTTTGTTAGTCCATCCATCTTTTCACGCTGCTTTCCCCTACAGCATTTTCCCTCAATAATTCCTGTTGTCACAAGATGTTCTAATTTCTTTCTTCTCATCACATGGCCGAAAAAGGTTGCATGGCGTTTACGTATTCTATATATTATGAGTGAGCTTGTTGTGTTACCTTCTCCATAAACTTTTTCTTTTGATTTCTTTGCAGTCTATGAGATTCGTGGCAATCACTAACATTTCTGATGCCTCCAGTTTTTTACGGTATCTGGTTTGAAACCGATTTCATTCTCTGGGAGATCTTTTTTGCTTGCCTCATGGTTGAAACAATTTCAGTCTGGTTCCATCTCATAATGTTATAGTACACAAGTATTTGAATCGATTTCTTTGCTTGCGATTATTGCCGTTGATAAATATGTTGATCTGTGAACACTTATTGATTCGACTGACGCCTATTACTAGTGTCGTTTTGGTTTTCAATTCCAACCCTTTTTTCTGCTTATTTCTTCAACAATCTCCAATAATTGTTGCAAGTCATCTGCATTTTCTGTAATTAATACAGTGTCATCAGAGTATGTCAAATTGTTACGTTGTGTCCTCCTACTTTAATTCTTGGATATCCCTCTAGGTTTCGGATAATCATTCACTGCAGAGGGAGTAAAAGTATGGGGAAAGTACGCATCTTTTCTGACACCACGCTTTTTTTTTTTAATGAGATGATTTCTTTATCAACTTGCATTGATGCTGTCTGTCCCCACTCGTAGATCTTTCCTTCTATCTTCAACTGTGTTGGGTGATTTTCTCATTATTTCGCACTCTGCCAATGCTTTGGTGTAGTCAGTGAAGCATTGATATACCTTCTTTGTACTTCCAGAGCTCGTTCAATAACATTCGAAGGATGTAGATTGCATTTTTTGTGCCTTTTCCCGCCACAAAGCCATACTGTTCTTTTGCTATTTCTGGTTTGATTTTGTTTCTGACTGGCATGATGATGATTCTTAAAAGTACTT
Organism: Elysia crispata; assembly: GCA_033675545.1. Lineage (NCBI taxonomy): Eukaryota > Metazoa > Mollusca > Gastropoda > Plakobranchidae > Elysia > Elysia crispata. The sequence goes on along the minus strand of JAWDGP010004075.1, from coordinate 25,874 downwards.
TGGTGATATGACTCATAAGACTGACTGTTCTATGTAATTCACAATCTATTGCCCCCTTTTTTTTTTAGCAGTACTCTAAGTATGAGATTTGGAGATATATGGTACAATTTGACCTGCGTCATAGATTTCGTTGAGTAGAGGTGCGATCTTATCAATTCCTTAGTCTTCAAGAGTTTCTACAAGTTTCACTGATAATACTGTCTGGGCCTGGTTTCATCTTTATTATTGCTGACCGAATTTCATATTTCATGATAGGTGGACCAGCAAAATTGTGCTTCATTACATTATAATCCTTTTTGTAGTCTTCAAAAAATTTACCTATGTACTCTGCCTATCTGTCTGTGAGGGCTCTGGTCCTTCACCATGGATAATATGCAAAGATTGGAAAAAAGATAGATAGACAGATAGATAGATAGATAGATAGATAGATAGATAGATAGATAGATAGATAGATAGGCAGATTGGTTAAAAGATAGACTGCTTGTTTGATCGATTGGTAGCGACACAGATCAAGATACATGCAGATGTATAGACAGATATTAAGACAGATACTCATTGGGAAGGAAAAAAAAAGCATCAGATACGTAGATATCTTCATGGACATGTACATCAGTGTATAAATTGGCAGGCAGATAAAATAAAGCTTTTCTTACATCACTTAAATGTAAACATTTAGCTACAATCGAAAGAAAAAAAAAACATTTCAGCAAAATCTCCACTTGATATTAATAGCGATGTATTATTCTATTTTTTAAACTTTACACTTTATATATTCGCGGCATGAATTTGAAGTCTAGCTGCATTTACTGTTGGGAACATTTCTGTAAGTTTTTAAGGCTTTAATCTTCTCGGTTATATCGAGTAGTAAACTAATTTTGTAAAATCTCAAACTAATTATACTCTTTCAAATGTTCATTATCATGCTGGTACAAATAACAAGAAATGCACCTTTTGGCAATCTTTGCAGGGATTTCTAACCTTTTCATAACTTTTTGAGAGAGATTTTTAAATAGATTTAGAAAGTTCTGATATAGTTATACTTCGACTACGCGAAATCTTATATGTACTGATTTTTTAGGATCATATGCATGCACTTCCAATTGGGATTGGGTTTTCCAGACTGGGTGAATAAACAATTTTTAGCCTAGCAGTATCTTGGTCTTTCTCCCGAAAACAAGGTGGTGATCATTGGCCTCTGTTCGGTTCCAAAAAAGTAGTCTAAAAATAGATATATACTTTCTTGTTAAGAAAATATTGAAATCTACGCTGCGGTCTGAACTTGCGGGTTCATAAGACATAATTGTATGGACAGTCGATCTTATCATTGATTAAATTTGCCACACCTAACCTGTGATAGAAGTTATTAGTGTCATCACATTATAACCTGCTGCTGTTCTAGTGCAACATTCAGAAGTTTTGGTGGCCTATAATCTGATTTTTTTAAATATAAAAACTAACTGTTGAGCCAATTTATTATTAATGTATAAATGTAATTTTCTTACTCGCAAACCTCTAGTCTGGGCATAGAGAACTGGACTTTGTCAATATGTCGGTTACAGTTTTGTACAAGATAGTCTACCATAGCAGGGGAGCATGGATGCACTGTGATAGCATACTGTTCAGCGTCACCTGAGAAAGACAAAGATGGTGGAAATTAATCGCCACCACAATTTCGTGACATAATCAGAACACGAGAATAGTTTAACAATAGTCTTACCTTATCTTCTGTGAACCACAGTAACATTTTAGTTCTTTACAAAAAATCAAGGACATTTTTTTATCACTCTAAAGTCACCGCTGTTTTTATTTTTCTTAACAGCCTTTCTGCTTAACAAATTAGTTTATATCACATCATACAACGCCAATCGTCATTTTTCGCAATTGTTCTTTTTTCCTTTCATCTCTCCTACAACCAAATTGTATGGCTCAAGTTTCAGTCTTGATTGGCCCTAATCTTAATTTCTCTGAAGTTTGATTTAAGCTTTACTCTCAAAGGACTTCTTTTCCCAAGAAAAGGTTATTCTAATGTTTTCTTTTGACAGCAAGTTACTAATATAATGATGTTGGAAACATTTGTTTAAATATATTCAAAAACATAATGATACATGAATTACGACAAAATCTTGAAGAAAAATAGTTGCACGGAAAGGCGTTGAAAGTGGAAGATACACCTGCAAGAAAGAAACTAATCGGAAGGTTAAAAATCGCAACCATTCCGTTGTAATAGAATCAAATTGATTTTAAAAATTAATTATAGAAATAAAGATACTTTGAGGTGAATTCTGTGGCGACCCCCCACCCCTTTTTCCGTGCCTATCTTTTTTTTCAATCTTAGAAATAAAAGAGTGTACAAGGAGATGGACGTCCCTTTTTTTTATGTGACCATCTTGAGAGAAATAAAAACTTCTAAGACAGATAAGTAATGGTTTTAGATTAAGATATTATCCCTTATCCTTGAAACCTTTGTTTATAGCACAAGGATCAAGCAAAAAATGTTTCCTTAGAGTCATAATAACTTCGTGATGTGGATTGTTTTACTATGAGAAGGGTTTTTCCAAAAATATTTTGAGTAGTTCAATAAGACCTTTAGAGTTACGAAACCGGCAGATTTGGAGATGATACATTACATGTTCTCATTGACAAAAAGAAAACTACGCTGAATTCAGCGCTTCATTCACTGACTCATACAAGGAAGATTAAGATGGTAGACGAAAATTCCAACACACGTTTCGGAAAAGAAAACAATAAAACTTTTGTTAGTTCTACCACAATGATCTAGACATTGGTAAAGCATAAGAAAATGTCAAGTGTACTGGTAATTTTAAGAGCGTTCACATCTTAAGATACAATAGAGAAAGACATTGGAGATAGAGGACCTTGGCATTAATGTTTGCATTTACCGATTGAGTTCACCCATACTTATAGCTTTGTTTTAAAGCTGAGCATCCCTTTTTTTTTGCATTTATTGGCGTTTTGTACATGAAACTCCCCACATGCTGCCTTAAATGAGTTCTTATGCCGACGATGGCTTTCTAAGAAAAAAAGACAGTAAAAGAAAAAGAATACAAAGTAATATATGTATTATCATTATTATTATTATTATTATTATTATTATTATTATTATTATTATTATTATTATTATTATTATTATTATTATTATTATTATTATTATTATTATTATTATTATTATTATTATTATTATTATTATTATTATTATTATTATTATTATTATTATTATCATCATCATCATCATCATCATCATTATTAATATTGTTTATTTATGTTTACAAAAATCCATGAGATTACATCATAAGTAATAATCTTATTTACAGATCAACAAACTTTTCAAGTGGATAAAAACGCTTCTTGATGTTAGAAAAATATCGTTTCCTATGAAGGCAAATAAAACTCGAATAAAGAGTTTCATTTTTTCTCATGATATCGTGCAAATGATTGTGCTTCACACTGTAGTCAAGGGTCTGTGTCAAGGTGTACTTCTCAAACGCATGAATAAACCAAACCCTGGCGACATGACACTGTGCCCCATTCAAGGCCATGTGAACAACGTTTAGAATTATGCTAAAATATAGAAACTGCCTGATGAATAATGAGAATGTACAATGTACAAAGAAGAGAGGAAGAATAAAGCTCTACCTATTTGTTGTCTAATTCATTCCACATTTTTATGATACTATTGCGGCAATGTTATCTACTGATAATTTTGACTTGTCCTACTTTTCATGAAGGGTTATTTGAACTGCGTTCATATATTTAAAATGCTCTGTTATAATTCGTTATAATTAGTAGTAGTAGTAGTAGTACTACTACTACTACTACTACTACTATTACTACAACTACTGCTGCTGCTGCTGTTTGCAAAAAAAACTTTGATGGATCTTGAACACACAGTGCTTTATTTCCCTTCACAAACTTAAACTTAACATAGTTTTTTTTTTTCTTTGTTTGTTTTTGGGCTGTTGCTTGTTTGTTTGGGGTTGTTTGTTTGTTTTGTTTTTTTTTTTGTTTTTTTTTGTTCTTTTGTTTTGTTTTTGTATTTTTTATTTTTTGGAGGGGATGTTTTTTTTGTTGCCTTTATTTTTGAAACATCTTTGATTGCCTTGTTTATAATTATTATAGATCTAGCCTTTCTATAGCCATCGGCTGTTTTTACTTTGCTTGCTGTCACCTCTAGAAGCAGCACCAGGAGCAAGTCGGTGACCAAAGTAATAAAAAGATATGAAAGATGTCATTAAAATCATATACTAATGCTCTTAGGCATTTTTTTTTTTTAAATCCAGATTGCGAAACTTACATCGTTTGTCAAAATCACTCTTCATCAACGCAACGGTATTCAGAAAAGTTGAATTTTTCACAAGTGGCAAGTCAGGGCAGGTCTGCTTTGTGTATAGAGCATGGGAAACATGTCCTGCAAGCTTCCTGAATGGCAAACAGAAATAACATCCATATTGCATCATGACCTATCACTACCACATTGTGGTTAGTTATTTTTCTGCGCGGTCAGAGTCCTAGATAATGATCCCAGCAAAATTAAAATTAAATTCTCTCTAAAAAATATACACTATATAATATATTTGCTCTGTGTAGAAACATCAATACATCTAGCTTTATATATATATATATATATATATATATATATATATATATATGTGTGTGTGTGTGTGTGTGCATTATTATTTATTGATATATACACCTGGATTTTTTTTTTTTGTATGTATTTATGACTTTTTATGTTAATGGACATGTCAATTTTGAATTTCCCACAAGAGGGATGAATAAAGTAAAGCTTATCTTATCTTATCTTAACACCAGGTGCAATCATGGCCAGTGAAGGTTTTCTTAATACCACATAAAAACGTGGTGGCTTTCCATGAAATTGAACAGAATCAATGTAAGCTTTAAAAAATGTTTTGAAATCAGTAGGCCTTTACAATGCTTCATACATGTATATCATACTTTGATATTAATAATAGTATTGTTACGGGCATCGTTGGCTGTGAGGAAAAAAAATAAACACCTTGACGAACTGTGACAATCAAGTTCATTATATTTAGAAGGAAAATGTATGTTCGGAAAAAAAAACAATTCATGACTATGAGTTTTAACCTACCCTTCTACCTGTCTTATTACCTTCAGTTCTAATACTAATACACTGGTCTATATTCGCCTGTAAAATCTTTTTGCGAGAAAAACATCACAAGGGTGGTACCACGATCAAGTTGGTCATCGCATAACTTCAAAAAGGCCATTAAATCAAAAACAGGTAAGGTTGGAATAGATGTCTCACGCGCATATAAGAGGATTCCTGTTGTCTTTTTCTGCTAGCACACTAGTTAGGTGTCTGGTGAGGTTGTGGAAGATAGCCGCTTTCTCTTGGCAAAGATGTCCTTGGTTGGCTGTGGCTTCTGTGGAGGATAATAAAATCAAATGAAAATTTATTGCTTTAGGTTTTCAATTTTATTTCTATGTCTGGCAATGATCAAAGTTTTGTTCATTTTCATCAGTGAACTGAACCATAGAAACCAAAATTAAAAAAAAAAAATCAAGATAATTAAAAATTCTACATGCTGCACAACCTGCAAAGTATTTAATATTGGCTCGTTCAGTTTACAAAATGTTCACCACTTTTGCAATTTCACAGTATTTATTCAGCAATACTAACGTTTTAAATTTGTACCACACAATAGCAAGACTAGAAAATAAATAAAAGTTTCTTTCTCCATGGTTTATCCACGCTGTTCGAGTACAGAATGTCTTATGGTGTTTGAGTCTCACATTTTCAACTCTCTAATGCACAGGATGAGATGACATATTCCTAGCCTTAGATTTAAGCAGCTCCATAACTACTTGTCAATTTTCTGAAAAGTCAAATGGCACGTAATATATCTTGCCCCGTTGTAATGAACAATTGTAAAAGTATTTGATGCGACGATAATAAAAAATAATGACAGGAAATGTACCATAATTTTGTATGTCACATTTGGATACGGTGAAATTGCTCCAAAATTTGGGTAGGGTGTGATGAATTCTGGTTATTCTAGCGGTACAAACTAGGACGATGATCTTTAAGTGCGACCAATGTTAAAGTTATAAAATGGCAGATCGCTGTTTTATACCTCTACCATGAACTGAAGTAAGGACAAACTGATAAAACAAAGTTACTAAGTTGTTTGTTTGTTGTTCTTTTTTTTGTTTGTTTGCTTTTTAAAACAAAAAGAAATAGCTTATAGCAGCAGCTCACGAACTTTTTTCTTTAATTTTTTTTAACATTTTTCTTTTGTTTTTCTTTTTTTTTAAGTTCTTGAGGCTTTCAAGCAGTATTTTCGACTGGCTTTAAGTCTCTGGGAAAGGAAGCTTTATATCTATCGAGATACTAAAAAGGGCGTTGTGGTAAAAGTTACAGTTGTTTACATTTAAATAAACAATATATTGGTACATACATAATGAGTGTAAAGATAAACGTTAAAGAGAAGATCTAGCGATAGTTATCGGTATCCCAAAAAGAAGGCGAAAAGCAAAAAAAAAAGAAATAGATTAATAAATAAAACATTAATACACGCATGTTGCTGAAACAAAAAGATGCAATTAGCCCAGGTATTATTGATTACTTTGGTACTGGAAAGTGAAAAGAAATGAAGCAAGGGTAAGTATTCCCTTTTATGTTTATAAGATGATTTAAAATCAAACAAGTTTATTGATTTGATTCTAATTCTGTAATTAATAAATGTTTAAAAAGTTTTAGGCAACCTGAAGCTATACCTCAAATACAGCAGAAACATTCATTATGGAAATTACATCAACGAAAATAATTGTAGTCTGAGATTTCTTTTGTGCGAGCACACATAAGAGAAGGTTGGCAATTGCCTAGTATGATCATGACGATCGATGTCATTTAATTAGGAGACTAGAAAACGGTGTGAAAAGGTTTCACAATGCTGCAGCTGCGTTGGGTTTTATTCTCGTCTCATCCGCTTGACCTGAATGACATGCATTTCTGAAGGTCTGATATTATTTTTCAAATCAAGAAGTCAACACAATATTATGACGCGTTGTCTCCAATCAGAGCTAGAACGAGTTCAATTCCGCGTATGGAAAAGATTAAAATTAATACTCTCAGAGCTATACTGTAGACGTGGAATATAAGTTTGATACAGAAGAATTTGTTCTACAAACATATAACGCTTTTACACGAACATTGTTTTCTTCATTATAATTTTTACATCTATATAAACATTCATAGACAGTGTGAACTAGAATCTACATTGACACGGGAATAAACAATATTCCAATCTGAAGTTTCGCATTTTGCTGTTCGCTAAATAGCGCAGCATGTAACCCGTGGCGGCTCGACAAATGTCGGTGCCTAATTTTGTATCATTATCATGGACATTGAAACTAACGACGTGTCATTCTGCTTGAATCAGATTGGCGTCCGACATGTTGACTTTCAAAAACATTTTTTTTCTATTTCATTCTGTTTTATTTTTCTTCAACTGATTTATATTTTTAGATTTGCCTTCGTCTTTCATGTCTATATAAATTGGTAATCAGCCCATTGAAATTCATGGCAATCGAAAAATAGTTGCATAAGTTTCACAAAGTTTCATTTGGCTTGTGATCCACGATCCCGCTTTGTTTATATTTATAAGATTCTGTCCGTGAGCAATGTCTTCTTTTGGCACGTTTTGCTACTTTAGCTACTATGTCGCAGTAGATCGAAAACATGATCAAATAAGTTCTTTCTACGGCTTGGTCTTTGTTAAATAGGTTTTCATTTCATGAAACACTTATTTAAGAGTATGAATAACGCTTTAATAACAACTATATGTATCATATTTAATTGCCGTGCGTGGTTCACCCAGTATTTCCACAGTTAAGCGTGTGCAAAACCGAAGAAGTAGGCTTGGTATCATTTTCATGAAAACTGCTTTATCAACAGTTTGTTATGACTTACATAGGGAGGTCTGCACCTTTTCTAATAGCAAAGAGTTTCACGTTAGTTAATCAAGGAGTCGACTATATTTCTTTTTTATAATGTATTATGTATATTATAGGTTCTTTGTTTATTTTTACGACTAGCAAAGAGTTTCAAGTTAGTTAATCAGGGAGTCGACTATATTTCTTTTTTATAATGTATTACGTATATTATAGGTTCTTTGTTTATTTTTACAACTCTCAAAATTCCTGAAGAATCTTAGACGAAGACCGAGACATTTGTTTTCGGCCAAGGATAGGGGTGATTGGAATGAGATCCCAGCCTTCACATGACCCAGCAAGGGATCAAACCCAGCGGGTCTAATGAATACATTAATGCTAACCAAGCCCCTCATAGTTTTTTAGTCAAAGACAATTATATTGTTCAATAAAATTACGATGAAATAAGGTAAACTTTATTGTCCCCTAAAGACATTTGTTTCCGTGGTTACAAACAAAAAATTGTCAATTAAGAAAAACAGCAAGGTCATAAATCACTTAACATAGAAAAGCAAATTAAATTAGTAGTGCTTTTGTGTTTAAGGTGTATCACATAAAAAAGCTAGCCGTATTCTAAAAGTGTAAAGATATTAAGATCTTGATACTTTATAGATTATAGTATACTTGTATGGCATAAATAAATACATTGCAAGAGGGAAAAATGCGTATTTAATTCCATAAATAGTAAAATATACAAGTTTAGTTTAAACACAATAACTGTAGCCATGCAGACATAATATATCGTGGCAGGTAAAACTAAGAGTCATTTTATTTGTCTACTATCATCTGCTTAATTTAAGCAGAACTTTGTGACTTCATGCATTTTTTTTGTAAGAGGATATCTTGTGTCCTTAAATATACTTATAAATTTCTAATTATGAATTATAGTTTTGGAAAGAGTTAAGGTTTCGTATAAAATACATTCGTTAATTCACTTTAGTGACAATTGGTGCATTAGTTTTCCATTTCAGCTTTCCACTATTTTATTGTTCCCTCTTAATAGGTATTATTTGTTCGCCACTCTTTCAACATGACCTTTGAGTTTTACTACTAGCTAGGAATAAGAGGTCTTTTTTCTTGTTTTTTGTTTTTTTTAATTAACTACATGTTTGGTCCTGTTCAAATTGAGTATCACCTTAGTCTTAAACTGCAGATTGATCATATTTTTCATCTTTACTTTTTTAAATCTTTCATTAACATAGTATTTTATGTTTGTAGAAGCATATTTTCAGTCATTTTCTTTCACGCGTTTTTTTTTTTTAAATTTTGCCACATGCACCCAAAGCATGCAACACATTTTTGTCTCATAATAAGTGGTTTGGGGATTCTGCTTGTTAGAAATATAAAACAGAAGTATCTTTTTAATCATTCCTTATCTCTGTTCCGCCAAGAGCCTCCAATATCAATATACTTCAGTATTTAATACACTATGTCATATGTGCATTGCAATTCTGTTTTGCTTCCCATTTAAAAGAACCCTGTACTATACATTTGCAATGTGCATTATTTTGGTCCATAAGTTAAATAAAGTTTATCAAGTTGTCAACAACTATCTAGCTGGTCTTTTTTTTTTTTTAAATAATGATTTGCCTATTATTTGATTGGTTTTTTATATTGTATACTTTTAGCCTGTAAGTAAAACCAAGTATCTCTGTTGGCCCATAAATGCATGATTTGGAGTTGATGCTTTTTAATGCCCATAAATAATTATCTTGTTTGTCTGTTTGTTACCTAATAAAAAATAACAAGAAAGCTGAAATTTTCCCCACAATATCTTTTACTTAATTTGCGGTTGAACATGCTTAACTTTATTGGGAGGTGACAATATTAAAAAAACAAAAACAAATAAACACATAATCAAATAGTGGCTATGGATATTTTGATTAAGTAATCTGAAGCAATAAGTTCTTTCAAGTTCTTTCCCTCTTTCATCAAATTACAAAATATTGTTTGAGTACCAACGTTAATACAAACTTTATCACCTTAATGTGTTTCAAACTTTTAATGAAATTAATCACAAAAGTTTTCATTTTTTAATAAGAAGCACATAATAACATGAACATTTTTAAAAAGAAAAATTCCCATTTCTCATGTGTTTTTTTTTCAAAGTTGTGCTTTATTGACAGACAGTTAAAATCACACTCAGAATCAATAGTAACCATAAAGCAAGAATTACGTGAAAACGCCTTGAAGCCAAACTGTGCATTTAAACTAACATTGTAAGTGGAATTCTACTTCCTACTACCCAGAGTAAATATTAAATTGCATTTGATTTAGAGAGAAAAGGTTTTAACTGTTAATTCTTAAAGCAATTAAGGGTGTGGACAAATTACAAATTTCAAATAAATTAATCATCACATGGATTAAAAAACAGCATCAATACAAGTGCTTTGGGGATATCTTAACTGTAATTAAGGCGTGTAAAATATTGTTGGGCTGATAAAAAATAAATGCTCCTAACTGTGATGAAATAGTGTCAACAGCTGTTAAACTATTCAAAAAGAGATTAAGAAACAACTGAATATTTGAAAAGTATGCATGGTTAGTAAAACACAAAACCTTGCTTACATACTTATCTTGGAATATTTTTGATTTCTTTACAGAGACCTGATTCCTTTAAAACAAAGTATAATTGGACTAGATTGACTACATGTGCCATTTACAGGTATCCTGTACCCTAATGAATTTTTCCATGGCATAGGAATCACACATAAATTTCTTTGTATCAATCCATGAGTCTTAGAGAATTGGAGTCTACATCTTCATATATTTGAAAAAATAAAATATTACCCACCATGTCCTCCTATCTCTATCTCTTCCTATAACAACGACATAAAAAAGATCCCAATCAAATTAAAAAAAAAGTTTCTCTACTTTAAAATTCCAAAATGTGATATAAATACTTTTAACATAAACTTTTGCATACACAATGAGGGGATGAAAATCAATACAGCATTGTTTTACATACCATCACCTTAATATATGAACATTGCAAATTGTAACTCTTTTGAACTGGGTGCAAACAATCAAGAAGTGGCTTAGGGACCAATAAATAAATTAATTTGCTTTGTATGCTCTCATATTTTCACTACTTCTCTCACTATAGGACACAACCTTGTCAAGAAAGTAGATTTATTGTTGGGATGAATTTTCTATCACAGCATTACTTTAACATTGACATCAATTGTTACGATGATTGAATTTTAGCATCTATTTTCTTGAATATGTGTATTAGAGATAAAATGGAAAGACAATACAGTATATACCATTTGAGTGAACTATTGAAGCACCAGAGAGAAAGCTTGTTTGTAAGATATAAAACCATCCAGACAAAAATGAAGTATATAGAAAAATATGAAGAAAAAAAAAGCATTAAAGCAATTCCTATATAAAACATGAAGTAAAAAACTTGTTTTTGGTTGCTTTACTTTTACCAAAAAAAATTGAGAACAATTCATGGCAGGAATGGTTAATATTCAGCAGATAATGATCATTTTATAATAAAAGCCATAATAAACATGATTGTCTAGAAATGCATAGATTGTGTAAACATGTGAAAAAAAATACAATTTTTTTTTTTGAGCATATCTTAATATCACAGAAAACTTTCTTGCTTAAATGCAAACATTGTAACCGAGTATTATTCGAGATATTGTATAATAATTTGTAAACCCATTTAACTTTTCTGGGTCAATAAAATGTCAAAAAAAGTGATGCGTCATAGTATAAGGAATGGGATTCCACAAGAACTTGACTATATAGTTGGAAGTCATGAGCCCTTTTTAAGTTGTTGTTAGCCTATAAATTGATTGCTTCTGCAAGAATGCACATCGGTGTGAAATTTGAAGTAAAAAAGGGAAACATAAAACATGAATGATAAAACATTTTACAATAAAATTATTTCGTTCTAATAAGATCTTCGAAATGCTTCTGATTGTTGAACAGAACAAAGTTGCATCTCTCTTTGCGAAATCAGAATCCCTTCAAAACGATAATTTGAGAGCATCAATAAAGTGAAATTCGGAACTTTAGGCAAAACTGCATATGTCAAAAATAAGCATCATCTCTTGCTTTCTATGTGAAGCTCATAATTATTGCAATAAAAGGTTTGCAGAGCAAGAGCTTGGAATTGTTTAATTTACGTGACGGTAGAGCAATGGATATGTCCATTGAAAGTTAGAAATTGAGAAGCACTTTCAGCAAAGTCATCATGTCCCTCACAATTAAGATTAATTATTATTTAATTTTGTTGACATAGAATTGTTACGTATATCATTGAAAAATGTTAAGGCAACAAACAGAATCTAACTTTCCAATTTAAAGCTATCAAATTACAAAGGGATTGGTCTCCTTCTTTAACAACAATACAATTTTCCTCTTCTTGGACAAAAACTCAATCATACTTGATCATATCTCCAATATTCAATTTGCCATCATTTGTACTGTTGACATTACACCATGTGTCTTTTGCATCTTTTGGAATTGGCAAAGATGAATTGTATTAATTTGCTTTGGGGTGCTTGTGAATTTTATCTCATTCAGCTCTTTCCCATAATTGCTAAATGCAATGACTAGGTTTCAATTTGTCAGAACTGTTTATGATTTTTCATTCTTTATTTAATTTATCCGTTTTATCAAGCCATATCTTAATCAGGGAAAAAAAGCCTACAAGAGCAATTATCATAACTGAAGTATGTAAAAAATGGCCATTGAATCTCATTGTTTTACTTTTTAAAAATCTTAACTCCAAACTATATCTAATTCCAAGGAAACTTAATGCAGGTGACCTGATGATCTTGATCTCAAAGAGAGAAAATCAAAAAACTAAATTTTTATAAAACAGAGATGAGCATTATAAAGAGCCTTTGACAGAGGTTTGAATTAAGGTTACAGCCAGCTATCAAAATAGGACACTTTTTAAAAGACAAATAGATAATGTAGATTTTTTAATTTATTTCAGTTCCAATTTCATTCAACAGATCACTTGCATAGAAATATTTGTTTACCTGATCTATGCCGTCACTTTCCTAATACTTTTTGAGATTTATGTTTTCTTACATTTGAATTTAGAAAAGAAAAAAATTAAAAGCTTTAGTGATTAAGGAACAAATTAAGGGTTAATCAGTGGAATATTTTAATGTAAAAATCATTAAGTGCTCTTTCAATATCATGTACCAAAGAATGTACCAATTTTCATAGTGTTGGTACCATGAAAGCCAATACAAATAACAGCTTATAATACTGGTATGAATTTTTAAAACAAATTGAAGAGTATATATAACCTTGGAAAAATTGGAAAAAAATAAAGCTTATAATATACAAAACAAAATAGTTTAAAATATCTTTAAAAGAATCATAAATACCACCAAATAGGAATTTTTTATGTCTTTGTTACAAAGAAAATAATATTCAAACTCATCTATTTCCAGAGAAACTATACATCCTCTCCCTCTCTTGAATATAAGTTTGCACAGCTTTCCTTTTCTTGATCAATAACATCAGGCAAAGCTGCTACAAGTTCATGGGGGTCCACCCCAGGCAAAGGGCTCATTTCCCTTTCTGGACCAGCACGGCTCACAGCTCTGCTACGAGGAGTGCTGCTCACTTCCAAACTAGGGCCCTGTAATGGAGTGAAAGAATGTATTACAAAGAGGATAACTTAACAGCCTCAGTTACTGTAATATATGATCATCTTCTGAGTTTGGAAAATTTTTGCTTAACAATTCTGATGATTCTTAAGGATTAAAAAAAAAGAAAAGAAAGACAATCTACAGTTATTGACCCAGAAATGGAATCAGCAGAATTTAAAGTAGAACCAGCATCAAATTTTTCAAATGAAAAAGCTAATACATAGAACAGAGTCTAAATTCAATTCATTTACTACTTGAAGTTTAGCTAAAATGTAGGTAAATATTAAGCTCTCTTTCAAGATAAATTTTGGTCATTTAAATCTTTTCTACTGCCTATCATTTCTTACAGTCAACAGGCACACAGATTTGAAGGAAAGCCTGTCTTTAAAAATTTGAAATAAGCAATATGGATAAAAATCCAATAACTTTCTTCTATGAGGATCTACATAAAAATAAAACTATAAAAAATTTGATTAGAATGGCAGAAGGACGCAAATTTTAAAATGTCACAAAAAGAGGCAAATCAAACGCAAAACACAAATGAATGTTGTTTTACAAAAATCATATCAACAAACTGTTGTTAGATTCTATTGAAAGTTTGAACAAGCAATCCCAGTATAAATAATCTCAGGGCAAAAATTTAAAAGTTGATATTTATAACATCAAAAAAGACATATGTTTGATTTTAGTAAAAATTCAAATCAGGATTTTTGAAGGCTGAACTTTCCCAAATATTTTTTAAATGTTATTTCTTTAAAATCTGGAGTATAAAAACAACGCTCACCTTTTGTCAACTGTGAGTTTAACCAATGGCTTTTATCATGTAATTAAACCCATCTCTGAGAGATTTTCAATAACTAACTCATTTTCATGACAGCTAAACTCTTAAAAGATCCTTTTAAATTTAAATATCCTAAAAATAGCCCAAGCAAGATTAAAAGAAAATTGACTGCCTTTGCATAAGATATTTCTTCTTCAAAATATGCAAAAAAAATTCAATCCTGCTTTCAAAAGATATTGATCTGTTCTCTAGCACCCTTAAAGAAATTATCACGACAATATCTTGTAAAATTTTGGTTAAAATTTTTATCTACTAGTAAAATAACAAAAAAAGCTCATAAATTTACATTTTCACATGAAGGCTGATGACTGGGATCATGTCTAGATTGCTTATTGACCAATGGCACACAGGAAAATATTTAATCATCTTGACCTTAAACCAAACACTTATGGTTGGGTGAAAGCACTATCAGCCTAGATTTTCATCAAAACATGGAGATGTACTCCTCCAACATGTCTTTTTGTGCGTACATTTTTAAGTTTCTTGAGAAAAAAAAAAGGCATCTTTTTTACATATATATATATAGCCTCCAGTTCCTCCTTATTCTTTTGCCATTAACCATATTGTTCGCTATGGTTCAGTAAATGTCTTTTTCAATGTATTTTCTCATTCCTCGTCTAAACACTTGGTAGGAAATCAATTCTATTTCCTTAATGTCTGTCCATTGTAAAACAACTCATCTTCAAATTCTCTGCGCCAATCTATTCCAAACATTTAGGTTTGTTCTGGGTTTTTTTTTTTTTTTCATTATTGCCCAAAACAGTTGACATTTAAATAAAAGGTAATTGTTAAGGGAAAACATTAAGAAATGGGTTTGAATTGGTAAAAACAAAAATATTCAAATTATAAAGAAGAAGGAGTAAAGGATTAAAAAATGTTTGAATAAATTTCTTTATTGTTATTTGATCCAATCTAGATTGATTTTTATTAAATATGTATGAGAAGGGATCCTTGATGTTACTTTTTTTACAGAAGACATAAGAATTTGCTCAGACAGTACTTCCTCATATATTCAGATTTTTAGAAGTGTTGATTTTTATATGGGCAGTTCTTTTATTAGGGATTAGAACGATAATAGACGTCCAGCAATTGCTGACTTGCATTAATACACATAATGTATATGTCAAAGGTCGATCTTCATAATTACAAAATCAAATTCAAGTTCATAAAAATGTCCTATTTCATTGGGTAGGCTTATTTGTTGCATTCATCCAAACACGTAAATAAAAAATGACTCTGCCTTAAACATTGTTCCACATTTAAGTGTAACTCTATTAGCCTTTATAGGTACAAATTAGTCTCCTTAATTTGAAATAGATGGAAAAAGAACTTTACTTTTATCAGAGTGTATTAGACAATGATTTTATCAGCAGCTCATCATGTGCCACAATAGAAAAAGTGAACATGAAGAGTACCTTGGATGTTTTAGGAATGTCTCTCTTAAAACACATGATTCGAGTCCTTTTGGGATGGCTCAGTAAAACAGAAATAATACAAAAACATACGCATTCACACAAAATTTTAGAAATCTCTCCTCAATGTCTTACAAATATTCACTTAGCAAACAAAATCTGTGATGCTTCTCTCTATAATCATAAAAAAAAACTTAACAAAATTTAATAAGGAACCTTGTGGATGCTGTGAGCTAGGGACACAAATAAGATTATAACTACAATGAGTTTCAGTAAAATGAATATTTTATCTTTGAGCCATGAATATAACAGCTTCTAGTCAACAGTACTTACCATCTCCCACTTTAATTCAACCTTTTATTTCAATAAGTATCAAAGAAGGAAAACTTTCAGAGAATTAATATACTTTGTAATAATTACTTATTACATGTTAAATAAAAGATTATAAGAATCAGAATTTTTTTTTTAATTCTTCTGGCTATTTGATTTAATGAAAGCGTTCCTTAGCCCTTGAGAATTTTTTTTGTACAGTGGTCTTCTTTCATTGATAGAAAATCAGTAATAAAAATAAATTTTCTGAGAATTTCTATTTTTAACAGATGAAGGTTAAATAACGAGGTTCATAGTTTAAGTTAACAGGTCTAATTTCCAGTTGTTCCCATCTTGCCTTAGATTTCTGCTGTTCATTGAAGATTTTAATTCTGTTGGCAACATCAGGCAGTGATTTGGTACTTGCACCAATTCCAATTACCCAACAGTTGCGGGAAGCTGCTTCTGCTGTAAGCCTCTTCTTTGGATCAACCACAAGAAGCTTCCGCACAAAATCCTTGGGGAAAAGAGAGAAAATAAGTTGAAGGAAAAATTATTGATTCTATTAAAGATCATTTGATGGCAGAGCATGACACAGACTTCCTTATTTCCTTAATTCAATATTTCATTATTGTCTTGTTCTTTTTAAGGAATGCATGTTCATTTGGGTTTCAAAGAAAATTCTTACCAATTGTAAAAGATAAAGACAATTTGATTAAAATGGATTGCATCTGTTCAACTAAGATATCTCTAGCCCTGCTTACATGATGATTATAGCAAAAAGATGATTTGTGATGAGTTGATACAAAAATATTCAAATCTTGCAAAACAGTAATGTATAGTGATAGATGTCCTTTTCGAAGTGCTTGAAAAACAAATTTGACAAAAAAAACTCCATTATTTTAGTTTTGCTTTTTTTTATGGGGGGGGGGGGGTAGGGAGAGAGATTTATCTTGTCTTACACAGATCATCCTTGTCATTGTTATAGTATGAGCTAGAAAAGCAATATTTCATTGTTAATAAAATCAAGCACGTTTATTTTTGTGTAAAAAAAATTTTTTTTAGCTTTCCAAGCTCTTATTTAAATTCCTTTACAATCAACACAACTGATAAATACATTTTTTGTTTTGGCTCACAAAACAAGAAAAAAAAAACATAATCTGCCTCTAGAGACACTTTTAATGAATGTTCTTTTTTTCATTTAGTCCTTATTCATTTTAAGAATTTTATAGAATTATATTATACAATGTTGGAGGTAGCTAACTTTGTATTTTGAATAGTATCAAAGTCAAGGATACTTGAACCACAAGCACAGAAATGCTTTGATTGTAGATTGAAGTCATTTATGAAGAACCTAAGAGAACTAAGAGTTCAAAGTGTTTAAAGCTATGATTAATCTGGCCCCTAGTGGACTACTTTCAAATCCACTGTAGTGAAAAACAATCAACTGATGCAAGCCCACCCTATGCATCAAATTTATGTTCTGAGATGATCTAGGATAGATTTCTGATGCCTCAATTCATGCATTGATCGTGACATGTGAGCATGAAAATGTATGTTTGTATGAGCAACTAACGTGCCTGCAAAGAACAAACATAGCAGTTTACTCTTCAGGTTGAATAGTTATACATGGGATGGATCTGTTTCATTTCATACACTAAAAAAAACAAAATCTCTTGTGTTTGTACCATGACATATGATAACACTTAAATCAGTTCTATTTGATTTGTTTCTATTTAATCTATATACATAAAATTAAGATTTCTTGTCAAACTATTAATGAAAATATGAAAAAGAAAATATAACATTCAGTTTATGAATGGATTATGGAAAAAAACAGAAAAAGACTCATCTTTCAAAAGCATGGCTTCAATTTATATCTTGTGAGATTATTACAAAATGTATTGAGTTCTCAGAAATTTTGAGACACAAGCTTCCTCCATGCTGTCTTGATATTCTTCTGGAAAATTACATAAGATTACAGGCACATTCCTTACTTTTCCATTCACTCCAATCTTCTCCCATTCTGGCGAAGTAAAGTCGTATTGACCTTTGAGAATTTTTTTGAAGAGTTGAGAAGGGCTGTCACATGTGAACGGCTCAAATCCACTAAGTCTGCAATTAAACCAGGACAAATCAAACTATACAAAAAGTAATAAGTAATTGAAATTGACTTGCTATGCAGTTTTGGGGGGGTTTTGTATGCTTGATTTAACTTCTCACCACATAAAAAATTTCTGGCTTTACTCCAATTGATTTTTACAGTAACTTCTAATTATTGTTGAATAAAGTTACCTTACAGCAGTTTTAATTTTTTTTTTAAGTGAAGTATTTAAAAAAAAATGGAAGGGGAAAAAAAACCCTTTTATCAATAATATTTTGGTCAAAGTAATAGTATCATGTAACTTCTCTGCTAAAATCCACACATCTTGAATGGAGACATTTCAACTTATAAATTATTTTCACCATTCTGATCTTCAAAAGATAAGAAGTGCATAGAAAGTGGGTTGGTTTTTTTTATTTTTAATTTCTTTTTCTCCTATAATCAATTCAATCTTTAAATCAGACAAAAAAAAAGCATAGCATATGCACTTTCTTGATTCTGTAATTAATGACTTGCAAACTACATTAACCAGATTCAAATAAATAGGCTATGATTTTTTGAGAGGCATGATAACAAATAGCAAATCAAAAATAAGTTAAGGATTTGAATCAAAGTCCAGGCAACACTTGAAAATAATAAGCATATTTCGAAGCACTTGTTCACATCTTTTTTTTCTAATTCAATACATTAGGAGTAATAGGAGGGCATTTCTTTTTTTTTTCTTCAACACACAATTAAATCTGCCAGTTACAGAAAATACAGATAAGTAAAATTATTCCTTATCAGAGAGGCTAGAACTTTGAATTATTCTGTTATCTAAAGTAATTTTTTTTTGTTTATCTCAATTGTGATGCAATCACGGCTCAATTTTACAGCAATGGTCTTCAAACAATTGTCTTTTTCCTTCTCTAATATCATCCACATATTCTGATATGGAAAAAATATCATAAAAGTAACTGATGAGCCAATGAAGTCTTACCAAATGTTGATTAAAGTCACTTCATTCAATATTTTAATTCATCTAAGCAAAGAAACTGATCCTTGAATTTCAATTAAATCCACATTTTTTTAGCCAAATTAACAACTCACAAAATATATGTTATGATTCCAATAGCCCACATATCAACAGCAGTCCCATATCTTTCTCCTTTCAGAAGCTCAGGAGCTGAAAATTACCAAGATACATTGATGAAAAAAAATAGAAGAACTTTTAAGCACCAATATGGAATTTATATCAAATGTTTGTTCAATACCTAAGACAGCAATACTATAAACAAAACACAAGGATAAAATTATTAAGTAACAGTTTGTAACATCATAATATCCTCTTCCTCTACATGAAACTTCACAATACTACAAAGCAACCGTGAATTTGCAAACAGTCATATTAACTTGATTTGCATGGAAGAATGGCTCTTGTAATAAGCAAATCTCTTTAAGTTATAAGAAAAAAAATTGTGACACATCTTCCTCACATAATCTTGTCTTAATCCCCATTTATGACTGTAAACTATACTTTTCCCTAAACATTTTTATTTTCATCATTTTATGACTTTTAGTTGTGAAGAATTGTGAATTCATGGTACTAATATTCGAATTTGGAGGACCATTTAGAAATATTTGGAATAATTTTGTTTTCAAATCTCTAGATAGCAGATATTGATTCAAACTTCAAACTTCCACAGGTAGGCCGCAGAAAACAGTACCATTTCCACAGCCAGTTAGTTTCTGGAGTGGGCATGTGGCTGAGTAGATTACCTGTGTTGGTACTATGCGTATTGTAGTTTACAACAAAGTATCTAGATAGACTTTGTTGTGAAAAGAAGTTATAGGTTACATGTTTTTTCAACCTTGACAACTTTTATTAAATGAGTCTAATAAGTTTATGAAAAAACGAGTTATAGTCAAAGGCTTGGAGAAAAATAAGTTTTCAAAGAGAGGCTGATGGGATATGGTAATTTCAATGAAATTAATTAGCAATTCCTTTGATGAAAGTAAAACACAAACCTAATTGATTTAGTGTGTGTGTGAGAGGGAGGGGTGTGGCGGGGATGACAACTAAGCAGAAAAAGATTATAACTCATTTAGAACAAGCAAACCTTTGAGTCTAGTTCGGTCTTCCATCTAAGCTAAAGCCTCAAGAGTCACTGCATAGTACTTTGTTCAAAGAAACTATATAATTATAAAGATACAACTAAATACCGGTACAATGTAGTTCTATTATAACTAAGCAGAGAGTAGGGAGGGGTGATAAGTAAACAAGGCAATCAGACCAAACAGTAGGGTCCACCTTGATGCTTGTCAGTAATGTCAGGCGCTTCCCTAATTCCCTAAACAACTTAGGAGACATCAAGTAAAAAACTCGTTCAACATCTGAATGCCAGACTATGCTCTCCTGCCATTGGACACAAAGTGACAGCATATCAAAATCAACAACAACAAAGGCAAGTTCTTGACACCCGATACACACACCATGCTCTCATTTGATGCCTTTCTTTACACCTCAGTAAACTCTTCCCATTCTTACTCGGCTTTACAGAAACAATAGGCTGCCATTGACATGTAAAAGATTGGTTTGGTCTTATGTTATTACAAAAAAGTTGGCTAATCGCATGACATTATATCAAACACCATTACTAGCTGCAATCCACATGATTCGAGGAAGTGTTGGGGCAGCGGTCATGTCAAGTCTTTGTCAGGACTATGTATTGAGCGTGCAAGGTGGGGGTGGGGGGGCAAGTGAAGAGGAAAGAAAGGGCCATGTGGTGAGGTCACTGCTGTCTAGTTCTTTTATTTCCTCTTCGGTCTTTGTAATAACCAGATGCAAAGGGAGCAGGTTTCCCATGTGTCTGTAATACTCAAAAACCCATCTCATAACATGGTTCCAACAGACGTGCCCAGTTCAAAGAGGGAGAAACTGTCGCCTTTTCATTGGTTGTTATTTTTAGAAAAATTATAAAGTTTGCTGAGAATATGAGAACGGGAGATTAGAAGATAATGACGTTTTAAACAGGCTCACAAGTGAACCACTAAAAATAATGGCACCCGCAGACCCAGCTAGGAGCTTTAGCCCATACATTTAATAGCATTGCAGAGCCCACGTTATTGTCATAGCAAAATTAAATATAATTAATGCCCAGGACAATAGTTAATATTGAAAGTTCATACCAGTAACATGAAAATATCTCCTTTGTAGTTAATTTTGTAAAATCCAAATTCGTTCATGCATCCTTTTCAATGCTCGTAACCAAGTGTGCTTGAATAAATGTTCAGTCATGAATTTTCCTACGACAGCGCACCTCTAAGCACTTTTTGTTCAAATCTACACAACCTTGTGAGGAGTGTTTCAAAGACCTTTAAATAGACTGGTTAAGTACATAATTGGCTTTTCCCTATATTGAAGTGACTTGGTTTTCATTAGTTCTTCACCATTCAGAGGAGTGATATGCGAAAGAAAATTGAAGTACAGTTTCTCAGGAAGCTTAGAGCTTTTGAGAGTTAAGCAATAAAAAAAACAGTCTAAAGTACAGTATTTTAAAGTTTTAATAGGCCTATAGTACTTCTGCTAGTTTATCATAAGGAAACAATGCTGCTCAAGGCAGCAATTAAAATTTCTACAGTTTCAAATTGAAGAGATATGTATGAAAAATCATGGTCAGTTGAAGCCTACAAATAATTCTTTTTTTTTTCATTTAATTCAATCATTCACAATTTTTCTTGATTAAAAGTTGTATCTTCGTGTTCATTAAATATATTTCAAACCTATCCTCGACACATTCAAAGCATCTTACCAGCATAACCTGGAGATCCACAGACAGAAGACATGTCAACTTCTGTGCTCAAAACTGAAGACAGGGCAAAATCAGCTGGCAAAGGAAAAGGCAAAAAACAGCTGAGACAACTATGCAACTCCAAACAAACATGGCTAAATTTATTATAAAAATTGATATTCAAGTGCTTTTTTTATGCGGATTTACACGAATGACTACTATTGCCCTGTACATATTCAAGTTACGTGAGAGGAATCTATATCATTTCAGTATACGTAATCAATCAATCATGTGCCCCTGCTCTTTAGCATAGGCAATTCGGACCTTCTATCCTTTTCTATTACTAGTTGCTTTTAGTGCATTTATCACTCATTCTACCTCTAGCCCTTTAATTAGTTTATCAAACATCTTTTCCCTGTTTACCCCTGCTGTGTTTTCCTTTCATCATTCCAGTTGTCTCAAGATCTTCCAGTTTCTCTCTACTCACCACATGGCTGAAAAAGGTTGTCTAGCTTTTATATACTACTCATGAGTGATTTTTTTGTGTCAGCTTCTAGGAAACACTATTTTGTTGGTTTCTTTGCAGTGCATGAGATTCATACCATTCTACATAGTAACCACATTTCTGTCACCTCTGATTTCCTCTGTAGCTGTTTTGAAACTGTCCAGGCCTCATATTCATACATCAGGATGGGTTCAATATAGCACTCCAGGACTCTTCTTCTTGTGTGAATGGAGATGTATTAATTGATTAGTACTGATTTCATTCTTCAGAACCTCATTTTTGTTTGCGCTCTTCTTGATGCGATTTCGGTGTTGTTGCATCCATGGTTTGATATAAAAGTGTCCAAGTATTTGAATTGATCTCTTTGCTTGAGTTTATTCCTCATAAAGCTGTTGATCTATGGACACTCATTTTTTTCAACTGACGACCATTACTTCTATCTTTTTGATGTTCATTCCAACCCTTTCTTTCTGCTTTTTTATTTAACAATGTCTAATAATTGTTGCAAGTCTTCTTTATTTACTCATTTAACACAGTGTCATGAGCGAATCTCAAATTGTTTACATTGTGCCCTCCTTTTTCATTTCCTAGGCATCTTTTTAGGTTTAGCATAATTATTTCGCTGCAGAGAGAGAAAAGGTCTGGCGAAAGCATATATTCTTGTCTGACACTACATTTACTTTTTTAAAGGCACTGATTTCTCCATCAATTCACTTTGCTGCTGTCTGTCCCCAGTACATGTTTTTGATTATTCGTAGATCTTTTCCATCAATCTTCAACAGTATTGGGTGATTATTTCATTATGCTATACTCTCAAATGCCTTGTTCTGTACATTGTCTGCTTAATACTTCTGTGCTGTACATCAATGCTTTTTTATTTAACATTGATCCATTTCTCTTGGGCTTTATTGCATATTTTTCTGATTCCCCTATGCAATGTTTTGTATCTTTCACTTTTATTTTTCACTTTTCTTTTTTCCATGAGTTCCAAATTAGCCTCATTCATCCACCTTTGTTTTGTTTTTCTGTCGCCTCTTAGTATTTGTTCCCCTGCTGCTTTTGTGACCAATATATTGAACTTTATCATTGTTGGTACACGTCCTCAGCTTCTCCTAAGACTTCAAATTTATTTTGAATAGCCAAACAATATTTTTCTCCAAGGGTTTGGTTGGATTTCAATAGAGTCAAGTCAAGTTTGATGTTTTTAGATGTACTTTGGGTTTTCATAAGTTTCAGTTTGAATTTAGAAGGCACTGGAACATGATGACTGTAACAGTTTACCCCAGGGTAGGTCTTTGCTGAGAGAAGCGCAATTCTGAGCTTTTTACTGATTAGAGTATAATCGATCTGATTTCTATTTCTGTCTCCTGGGCATTGCCATTTCCTTCTTGTCGGTAGTTGAAACAATGTGTTTCCAATAACAAGGTTATTGGTATAATAATATGACACCATTCAACTAGTTTCTCTCCTTGCATGTTTCTGATGCCCATTCCATGGGGTCTTTTCATGTCTTCCTCTCATCAATCTCCTACTTTTCTATTAAAATCGCCCAAAATAATAAGCATGTTCTATATCTCCTGAATCAAACATTTCTGATGTTATCTTTCATAAGGTTTCTTTAAGAAAGATTTAGCAGAAAAAAACTGTAAGAAGGATTTCATCGGGATTCAAACTAACTTCATTTTCTCTTACATTGTGTTTGCTAATGCGGAAAGGGTTAGATATAGTTTATAAATTTAAAATTTTTAAAAAAGCTTTTATATGGCTTATACCAAATGATGTTTTTTTAATCCTGCAGAGAGTAAAAAGAAACCAAAAGATGCTTGATAGGACAAGAGGTCGAAAGTAAGATGCAAACTAAGTGTTTTGATGAAGTGAATTAAAATAAGCTTGGGTGTAGACAATTAAATAGAAACAAAAAATCATATAAACTCTAAAATGAGAGGCAGCAAAAGTGGTTCCGACAAAAGTTGGGTATTGAATATACTAAGTCTTTGGCACTAATTTAAGTAATCCTTTTGATCTCTAAGAGATTTTTTAAAAAGTCAAAACTTCAGCATTCCTATGGCAAGTTATTTCGTTTCAAATATTCTCTTTAAAGTTCATCAAAACCCTTTCATTAACTCTTTCTCAAAACAGGTATGAGCCATTTGTGCCTTAATTCATTTGTGTGCTTCACCACACTTCAAATTGGAAAAAGTTAAAAATCATACTTTATTATGTCAACCTTAGCAGCTAATAAGAAAATGACTATTAATGAGTGACTGAAAAGGTTGTAAACTCTACTAAGAACTTTCGAAATGTGAATTATCCAATGAACAAAATGTTTCTCTATTTATAATACTCACCAATTTTCAAAGGAGAATCTTCTGAAAGATTTTCATAAAGTAAATTCTCAGGCTGTAAGGAAAAAACATAAAAAATAGGATCTAAGAAAACATACTCAAAAAATTAAAATCAAATTTATCGACCTTTAGATTTATAATGGAGGTAATTAGTTTGCTTGTCAAATTAGAGTTCAAAATTATTCTATATTGCTACTTAGCAATCATTCTACAAACTCTAAAGCTGAAATGTAAATACAAAAGTTACTAAAATAATAAAAGTTAAGAGTCATCATAAGCATAAAAATTTAGAGGAGAGTCAAGAAGAATAAGATTAAATCATTAAGGTATGGCACCACAACTTGTACCTATGGTACTTTTTCCATTGCCCATTTTATATTAAATATCTCTCCGAGTTTTGAAGTGTGGGTTTAGAATAATCTGGGTAAAGGTTATGTATTTTTTTTTCCAGGGACACATTCTATACCATTTAAAATATTAAAAATCTTTTTCTGCCTTATATAATATATCAGTTAAAATCTGATAAGCTACCTTTTTCTTTTCTTTTTTTGTTGCCACAAACACCTAAAAAATCTTTGAGATTAAAAAGATTATTTTGACTGCGGCATGATGAAGAATAAGACTTTCTATTTTCTAGGTTCAACCATCAACTAGACCAGTATTTCACCAATTTCTAGCTGCTCCTACTAAACAGTCCATATATCATGAGGTATGTCACACAATTCATATGTCTTTCATTTCTCATTTTGATTTCCAGCTTTCTTTTGAGTAGGGTTAAATTAAAAAATACAATTTTTCTCATGAAGATAAATCAATTGCAGCCCTTGGTTCTTCGGGGCTTGCATGTCACTGTTGTTCTTCAGATTCAAAGGTTTTCCTTCACGCTAATCAAATTGTCAAATTCAACAAAAATGTCTCAGCAATGCAGCTTTTAAAACTAAAGAAATGTCCTTGAAATTTTATGTT
>JAWDGP010004073.1:72500-75678 GCA_033675545.1 Elysia crispata | reverse complement strand
CATATACAGACTAACAACTCTCTGAAATGGAACCTTTACAACTTCGAGCAAAGTATTTCATAGTGGCTGTTGAACCAACCTGTCCCTTCCTCTCAGGTATCCGTGTTGAGATTTTACAAGCTAAGTATATCATAGTGGCTGTTGAACCAATCTGTCCCTTCCTCCCAGGTATCCGTGTTGAGAGGGTACTAGCTAAGTATATCATAATGACTGTTGAAACAATCTGTCCCTTCCTCCCAGGTATCCGTGTTGAGAGGGTACTAGCTAAGTATATCATAATGGCTGTTGAACAACCTTGTCCTTTCCTCTCAGACATCCGTGTTGAGATTTTACAAGCTAAGTATATCATAGTGGCTGTTGAACCAACCTGTCCCTTCCTCTCAGGTATCCGTGTTGAGAGGGTACTAGCTAAGTATATCATAGTGGCTGTTGAACCAACCTGTCCCTTCCTCTCAGGTATCCGTGTTGAGATTTTACAAGCTAAGTATATCATAGTGGCTGTTGAACCAACCTGTCCCTTCCTCTCAGGTATCCGTGTTGAGATTTTACAAGCTAAGTATATCATAGTGGCTGTTGAACCAATCTGTCCCTTCCTCCCAGGTATCCGTGTTGAGATTTTACTCTGCTCACAGGTTTTTTTCCCCTTTCTTTTAATACTTGGCATATATTAAGCATTATAACAAGACTTTGCTTTCATTATTCGGTATATCCTAACATTATAATTGTGAATGTTCAAATTGGGAAACAATGTTCAACGTGCGATGGAACTTCGTAGATGCACACGACTATGACTGTATTTTGTAAAAGATAATTGTGGTGTAGAATGTCAGCATTACTCAGTATTAAGAGCACTTGAATCTTTAATTTCACTGGTGAGTGGAACATTAAGAGAAGATGGATCTTTTTTTTTTCCATGTTACAGGCTATGTGACGTGGTGGACGCCGCGCCAATATTCTAGAAAGTTTCCTTCTTGAACAAATTTAACGAGTTTGGTCATAACTGTGTACTTTATGCCGGAGAAGATTTTGTTTTTGCTGCCTAAATTTGCCAGGCCTTCATTGCAATATAAGTCAAAAGTGCTTTGTTTCATATCTGAAACATCACCTGGCCCAATTTGGGACATAAAAAAACATCCCTATTACCCACTCTGTTTAGACAAACAGCCGTTTCATTGATATTAAGACGACCAACGATTTTCTCAGCACAGGTTGAAGATAATTATACGGTACGGTAACAATTCACCCACCTGAAACGCAAGCAGTTTTTATTCTTTGGCATTGAAATTTCACACATTATTTTGTTACTAATACTCACATAACGACATCGTTTTGATTGTTAAACTGTTACTTCCTTTTCAGCAACTTTTCTTTCTGCATTGTAGATATTGTTTTTGTTACGTGCTCTTCTCAATGTATGTGTCGATTTTCGTGTGCTCTTTTGCATGTTAGGGGTCAATCAGCATAACGGGTCAATCTGCACAGTCGGGTCAATCTGCACAGTCGGGTCAATCTGCATAACGGGGTCAATCAGCATAACTGAGTCAATCTGCATAATGGGGTCAATCGGCATAATGGGGCCAACCTGCATTACGGGGTCAATTTGCACAATCAGGCGAACGCAATCATGCAAAAGATAATTCCAGTTGCCAAATACACAACTAGTACAAAATATTAGATAAAACCAAGTTAGGGTCTGCTTTGTCTCTTGTTTAGCCTTTGTATTCTTTAAATGATGCTTTGTCTCCTTTAAAGGCTCTGGGGACAAAAAGAACAATACAGCTCTTTATTTTATTTTGTTCGAGGTGTTTGTTTTTTTTAAAGGTTTTTTTTTTTTTTCTTTTCAGCTCTTTCATTTGGACTTACTTGGTTTTTCCCAGCAAAACATCGATATTATCATTCAATGGCATTGTTCATCAATCTATTGATGATTGTAAGTTATCGTCTCAATCACTCACAGATTAGTAGTATTTTAATGTAATAACAAAGCCCACCTTTGTTGCCAAGCCTGGCCTGGTCTCGTGAATGGTGTATCGGTACCTTGGAAAGAATCAGTTTGATTTTTTTTACTTCATTTACGTACAGAATTCACTCACAGCGAGGTTACCACATGCAGTCTTTCACTAGGCAATCATAATTATAATCGCACCCTCACTTTTTTTTTAATTTGTTTTTCAAAACGTAGACAAGCGCATGGATTTGGGAAAATCCTCCACGTAAGTAAATCAAGCGACATCTTTTGACCTGAGGAGTAGAGATCTTTCAAAGATACTGATGGTTCAGAGGTGAGCAAGTTCATGTTAGAAAAAAAAAATTACATCAACCGTCGAAAACCGCAAATATTATATGACAGCACTATAGTATTAACGAACGTATTTTCAATGCTTCTGATTGTTGGACAGATTTTATGGGTTCTTACCGGTTTACATAACTCTTTGTTCATCATTCCGTATTTCAATCAAGGTCTAGATGGAGCTTAGCTGAGCCTAGAGGATAAAGCTCGAGCTTAGCTGATGACGACGTGGGATCTCTTACCTGCGACAAATCATTTCGCTTAAATATCATGTTGGACGATTGTTCTTATTGCCAACTCTGAGTTAGAATAAAAGTGAAGGGTTGTTGGTTTTTTTTTTAAATATTCCTTGATGTTTAGAAATTATGAAAGATTATAGGGAAGTTTTGGAAGTTATAATTTGCAATTAATTTAGTTACCGATTACCCAAAATCCTAGTGTGCAACAAAATGAAATGACTTTCAATGCCATTAATGTAATATATGGTTGACCTGTACTCTGTTGGATAAGAATGTTGACGATATATAAATATAATTATGTGACGTATCTGTTCAAAAATATTGTTCATCTTCCACTTTAAATCACAGCTTTCACTAAAACTGGCTGTGGTTTGGGTTGAAAGTTAAGTATGAGACCAAAACTTTGTGATAAAATTATGTACCGGTTGCCTAGTTTATTTGCATTAGTTTTAACAGATTGCTTATTGGCGGATATCGCTTTTTGCAGTCAAATAATTTACTTACAAGCGTGATTGTCCGTTTAAATGAATAGGTGGGGAAGACAACTGCATTGGACAAAAGCAAATTTCACAAAAAAAAAAACAAAAAAAACAACCATATATCCTCCACAGCCACACTACTGCACTGTAGAAAAGCAAACTTTACAGCA
>JAWDGP010004073.1:2500-67500 GCA_033675545.1 Elysia crispata | reverse complement strand
TTTCTTAGTGCAGAGTGTGTGGGGCGAATACAAAAGCTTTTTATCATGCATTTGTGTATGCTTTGATTTAATTTTGAATAGATCTGAAAAAGGGAAATGTTCTTTTTTTGTTCTGTCAGTCGCATGCCCTCCTAAAATCAGTACAATTAATCTTTATTTTTCTTTAGACTCTTCAAAAAACTAAATGTAAAATAGGGGCCTACATCTAGGCAGGGTAAAAGAGAGCGGTACGCATAATTTGTTATCGAAGGTAAAATTCAGTTGAAATCTAGATGAATTCTTTAGATAGTTATGGACAATTTTGCTGAACTTATTTCTCTTGAAATAAAAAGGGGCATCCCGTCATAAGACAAAATAAACTTCACTGATGCAAGACATAGAGGCAATATCGTAATTTTTGTTCTGATAGAATTCGCAAAATTGGGCTCTCAAAGGACTTCATTAAGCAATAGGCCCCCTTGCTGATTTATTACTATTCACCTCGGCACAAAAAACATGGTATAGGATCGTCATATGAGTAATTAATAATCCGCAATGATGCTGAAGTGATGCAGGAAAGACAGTCAAGATCTAAACTAGACTGAGATTCGACAGTCTGAAGTCTTTTAACGGAGGTGCAAAATGACTTCTCGAGTTGATAAAGACTTAAGGCGAGAGTTTTAGTTTACCAAAGTATTGTTTAATTTCAATAGCTGACTCTTCTAGTGACTCATTACCTGCAAGTAAACTATAGATATATCTGATTTTACTACGAGACTGCTAAACGACTGCGGTGTTCAATTTTTAGTTTTACGCCACTTTAGTGCTTTCAAAGAAAAACAACTATTTTACCTTACTATGTGAAGATGAGGCTCATATTTCTCATATTGTTTGTAACACAAAACTAATTATAGCTTGGTCTTGTTTTTTTTTTGTTTTTTTTTTTTTGTTGGGGAAAAGGGGGGGGAGCAGTGCTGCTCATTAGCTTAATCCTAAATTCCTAAATCATTTTAAAGCTAACTGAAAGAGGGAGAAGACACTTTTGTCATTTTTAAAAAAGGAACGTGAGAGGGAACGGCGGTAGAGGAGGCAAAAGAATAAAGGTTATAATATAAAGAAAATAAATTCGACATTTGGAAGAACCAAAGTACCGCTATGTTCATCTGTAAAGTACTAGTAGACTATTGGGAAGACTTGGCGTTGGTTTAATGGGAGCCAGGGAGCCACTCAAAATGTGCAGAAGTATCCAAGCTGTCGTATTCGCATATTGTCCGAAGTCTTTGTCTCCCTCAATGTACACTGCATCGTTTCTGCTCCTGGTTCAGGGTCTGCTGACGCCGGAAAATCAATGGTTCCACACAAATATTTGCCAACCATTACACATACTATTCGATTCTAAGCCGGTTTGCTACTTCCGCTTCGATATATTTCTGTCTTGGAGTTCTCCATGATCACGTGATACGCAGAGTCGGGGTTTCTAATGCCTATGTATGTAAGCTGAGATCGCTAGTGTTTGGCAGACCAAGTGTTTACTGAAAAATAATAATGTTGAATGGAAACCGGAGGTGCCATGTGATTTTAGCAATGAAGAATTATAGATTTAAAGATCTTTACATGGCGGGTCATGTGACTCAATTGTTCCTGGTGATTGATACTAACATGTTGTGGTATTTATAAGAAGTTCTCTGGTAGCATAAGTTAAGTTTTAAGATATAATAGAGTTTTAGTGTATGGACTAGACAACATGAGTTCATGCTCTCTCTCTCTCTCTCTCTCTCTCTCTCTCTCTATATATATATATATATATATATATATATATATATATATATATATATATATCTTTCTTATAAAAGCTCTACTTTTAATAGCACGCACTGTCAACGATTTTTTTATTTTTATTTTAATGATTTTGACCTTCTTAACAGCTTGTCTCAGTTGCTTTTAAAACGTCTTAATCTGTTACGTCATTATACTTTAGTGACTTGGATTTTCGGGCCTAGTGATCTCAATGACCAAAAAACCATGAATGTGTCAAACTGGAGGACACTTTAATTATCATTTACATCGGCACTTATTCGCTATCGTTTCTTGGTGGTTTATTATATTAATAACAAGAAGAATCCAATGTACGCCAGTTTTTTTTAAGTCTGCGAGTAAAATAAATGATAGGAAAGAATCGAAATGCAACGAAGAATCAGCACGACAAAAGCTGAGAGTTTGTAAACCAAACACGCGCCACATGATAGTAAACTATACTAACGGTACGCTTATCCCATAATGGCTTAGAAAAGCAATGAATCCTGTTACTATGGAAACCGCAGTAATATTAGTGTCTTTCGGATGTAGCCTTTAATTTGCTCGACATGATTAACCTTGCCAGCTTTTATGGCCGAGAACATGGTATTTTTCACCACAACCTCGGACAAACAATGACAACAAAGAGCTCAGAGAGTTGTATAAGAGAGATGCGCTACAAAACCCCGCATTTGATAGAATAGGATACTATGGGCCTGATGTCCATCACTAAGGGACTCCATTGGTCAAAGGTGAGAATCACAAAGGGCTCGGAATCAAATCTCTACGTATTGAGAATGAATTTCCAGGTTGCTTTTAGCAGTTGTTTTTCTTTCGCCTCTCACTTGCCGGCTTCTCTCTTGATTTCTCTTATTTTCTCTCATAGACATCATTGCTCTCTTTCCATTTTCATAATTTATTCTTTGTTTCATCTTTCTTAACTTCTCACGCTTTGCTTTTTTGTCCTTTTTTTTTTCCTCATTCAAATATTCTCCTCCAATCTTTCTCTCACTTTATTTCACGTCTTTGTTCCCTTTAAGAGTCATTTCCTGCTTCTATTTTCCTCTGCATCAATGTCATTATATCCAACTCTTTTTTTTTTCCCTCTGTGCCTCACGCTATGTAGCTCTTTCTCTTTTCGCTTTGTCTCGCTGATGCCTGAAGTTATAAAGCGTTGAAATAATTCCATCAGCTTCCTAATAAAAAAAATTGGGTGTAAAAAATTTGGGAATATGATATACTTTTTTAAAGCATTGAAAAAGTCATTCTGTTTGATTTCTAAAAAGCAAAAAAGCAGTTATGTAATAATAATTTTTAGATCCTCAGAAAAGCATTCAAGTATTTTTTGTTTGTAAAAATCTCCAAAGACTTTGAGCTCAGATTCGCATGCAGTGGTGATGTAAAGTATATTTAATTTTCATCGTTTGTAAGCTTGCTGTTTTTTTTTTTCTTTTGTGTTCTTTTTTTTATTTTTCGTTGTTTTGTTTCTTTTTTGTATTTGTTGATGTTGCTTTTGTTGTTGTTGTTGTTATTATTGTTGTTGTTGTTGTTGTTGTTGTTGTTGTTGTTGTTGTTGTTTTGTTTGTTTGTTTGTTTGTTTTTGTTTGCTTGTTTTGTTTTTTGTTTTAAATTTTCTTTTTCATCTTTTCTTTTTTCCTCCGTTGCTGTTGTTACATTACAATTACTGAACGATTTTTTTCCTACTTATTTTGGTCTACCTGAGAGAGAGAGAGAGAGAGAGAGAGAGAGAGAGAGAGAGAGAGAGAGAGAGAGAGAGAGAGAGGGAGAAGAAGGAAGGAAAAAGATAGAGACGCACCGGGATGAAATAACGAACCTAAATCAAAGGGAAAAGAAAGATTTTTAAAGACAGTCTTTTTAGTCTATTTAAATGTTCTCTAATTTTTTTTAAAATTCTGAACGAAGAGATAGGTTTTTCAGGATTACAACTGGTTAAATAAGATCCGATCCAGCCATTTTGATAGCCTAGCTGGAAGTTCTATCAGAAGTTCCCTCAATTTTCATAGAAATCTTATGCGGAGACAACCCAGCCAGAAAGTCACCCAAAAGCTTTCATTGCCATCTCAGTGCTTTACCGACTGGGTTTCGTGGTGCTCCTTCTCAATGACGGAAGAGTAGACATTTTCGTACACAAATATGAGTCTAATTGTTGTATTATTACAATGTGAATCCCTTGTTTTTTCATACCTCTAGGGGCAGTAACTCTAAGTTATATTCAAAGTTGAAATTATTTGAATACACCACCTTTTTAGTGCTTCGAATTTATGTGCAAAATAAAGAAACGAAAACAAGGTTGAGAGTCGTAGTTAAAATCAATCTCTCTCTCTCTCTCTCTCTCTCTCTCTCTCTCTCTCTCTCTCTCTCTCTCTCTCTCTCTCTCTCTCTCTCTCTCTCTCTCTCTCTCTCTCTCTCTCTCTCTCTCTCTCTCTCTCTTGTTGTGTCTCTCACTGCCTCTCCCACTTTCCCTCTCTCTTACTTCCTCTCTATCTCGCTCATTCTCTCTCACTTTCTCTCTTATCTCTCTCACCCTATCTCACTTTTTCTCTCTCTTTCTCTCTCTCTTCCCGCCCTTTTCTATCTACTGATATTGTCGAGCATTGTGAATATAACCATCAAGAATGCCTTCTATTTATCTATGTCTCTTCACTCTCTCTCTCTCCCTCTCTCTCTCTCTCTCTCTCTCTCTCTCTCTCTCTCTCTCTCTCTCTCTCTCTCTCTCTCTCTCTCTCTCTCTCTCTCTCTCTCTCTCTCTCTCTCTCTCTCTCGTGTGTTCTGTCTGTTTGTCTCTCTGTCTCTCTCTCCTCTGTCTCATCCATTTTTTCATTAATGTTTCCTCTCTCCAATTTCTTTTTTTTTTTCTATTTTCTTCCGAGCTCTCTGTATTAGTTTCCTCCTTTTTCTTTCATTTTCCTCACCACTTGATCTCTCAGCTCAGGCCTTTATTTTCATCTGAGACTGTTTTGAATGTTTTGTTAATTTTAGATCAATCTCGATAAAATTTTCAAATTAAATTTTACAGAGCAGTTGTCAGCCCCTCGTTAACATTCAAACATTATAATGTTTGCCACGGAGTTAATATGGCCAAGGCACATGTGAAATGCTCAAATGAATTGGCTTTTCTTTGCTAATGGTGAGTTTCTTTGATCACCATATTCTTTGACAAAAATGTGTCTTCTTTTTATTTCTTGAATTCATGGTCTTTGAAGAAAGCCTTTCCTCATTTGTGAGAACGAAAGCTTTAATAAAAAAATGTTTCCGTGTATAAAAGCAAAAATGTTACAATATTCGAAGATTTGGAAGAAAACTGAATCTATCAAACGTTAACTGTTCTTAACAGCACTGTAACTTTGAAAATATCATAATAATTATCACACAAACAAAAGTCTTTTTCGTTATCTTATTTATCGTTCATAGACTGCCAAGTAAACCGAAATCGAACTAATACAAATTCGCTAATTATCTTCTGTTGGCGCATACTTAGATAAAATTGCCAAATATAGGCTTTGTATGGTACATCGCAATTATTGACAATGTAGCGAGAGTAGGCGGAATATAATGGGTATGGCCTATCCAAATTATAACAATAAAATAATACGGATTATTTCTAGAGGGTTCTCCCTAAAAATTTAGCTCGGAGTGCTCCTACACTTTTAAAATCTTATTCACTAAGAACAGGGCACTGAAAACATATTTTTTTTTTTTAAATATAAAATCACAACAGCATTGGACCATACAATAGCCTGTTTTACATTTAATGCAGGAAGGTAGTGGAACAAATTCGGATGGTAGGCTTTGAGGAC
Organism: Elysia crispata; assembly: GCA_033675545.1. NCBI lineage: Eukaryota > Metazoa > Mollusca > Gastropoda > Plakobranchidae > Elysia > Elysia crispata. The sequence goes on along the minus strand of JAWDGP010004073.1, from coordinate 61,909 downwards.
TATTTCTTCATGATCTTTAACTTTACCAAAGTGAGCAATTTTATACGAAATGAGGGAAAACTTATATCTTCAGTTTCCCTTACTTCCTTTTCTTTAAATTTTGTAGCATTCAAGCACTAATCTTGAACAAAATTCATTCTGTTTGAGAACCTTCTGCATTGTTACCTTGTGTTCACACCAAAAAAATCGCTCGCCAAGCGATCTTGCCCGACCGATAGAGAGCACCAAAATACTTATTTTACGGTTTTTCGCGTTGACACCCCACCCCCGAGTACGGGCGAGTAACTTTTCTCGGCCGGGCGATATTTCAGCTTTAGCGACCCGCTAAAATTTCACTAAGTCTCGACCGTGTGCAAGACTGCAAGGTGGTTGTCAACCTGGACAATTATCTGAGAGGTTGGCGCCACACGTACAACTTGACTTTGGAGACGTAATATCTTATTTAAAAAAAAAAAGACTAGAGAGGAACAATGGGCCTTATGTTTCTAGAGACTTTTCATAACATGGTCCAAGATGCAAATGCTTTTTTTAACACAATTCTTAAAAACTTTTTATATATGTAAAATAATTTTATATTTGAATGAAATAACTATCATATATATAATAACCAGTGTGCCGGTTGAATAGGACCTCCACAGATCAGTTTTGATAATGACGCCGTCAGAGAGAATCATATGGTTTTATTTTATTTTAATCTTATTGCACTTGTATCTCTCCGACTATGTACTTTTAAAACATATCTGCAGTCTTGATACGAAGATTTTCAAACAAAACTAATATACCCTAGTAGAAATGCAGTAAAAGACAACTTACATAATCTTTAAAGCATACATACAGGCATATTTAATTTATCTTCTAGCTCTAGTAGTTACATTGGTGATATTGATGTGTTATGATGATAAAAGCAATAAATCACTGCAACAACACGTAGTGCTCTTAAAAATAAAATTTGAGGTGTTAGGTGATGGTGTTCCTAAACTATTTTGCGTTGTTTGAAAATGAAGTGAACCCAACATCTTCGTCCTATCCTTTATTGTAATCTCTGTCTCCACCACAATAAAACAAGCAGCTCCAGCTTTGTATCCTTCTTGCATCTGTCATTCTTCACGAGCGACCGATATTTTGATGTAGACGCAGGGTTAAACTATTTAGCTTGATTGATGTACGGTCGTTCTGCCTTGCTGGGACAGAAATATCAAATTATCGTGTCAAAATATAATTGCGTTTTGCGAACGTTATGTGCCAGAAAGATAAACGAAATATCACATTTCTGGAACGACTGAGTAGACATTGACTCCAGTTAGATAAGCAAAAAGATAAAAGGGAACTGATTCTTGCTTACGTGTCATAATTATATCGAACATCAATCACTATTTTTCTTTACATGTTTAAGTTTTTCGTTTATTTTTTTTTAAACAATAATTTCCCCTTAATACAACAGTAACTAAAAAATGATTTTTAAAAAATCAAAAATATCAAATAACAAAAAAAGATGCTTCGTTTAGGATTTTTCCTCATTATAAAGTGGAAAACTAAAATATCTGATAACCTTTAGTTAACTTCGACCTTTCTCACGATCTTTATCACTGACAAGGTCATGAAAATTGTATAAAAGGAAAGAAAAAGTTTGCTCCTAATAGGCCTATACCGCTGCATAAAAAAGGGAAGAGTTCACAATAGCTTGAAATAAAAACTTCGCGTTGTTCATGTTCTTATTGGATGTTAGATCTTCACATAAAGCTGTTTTCTTCGGCTTTTGATCCTGGCAGTTGAAATATTCTGAAACCATCTCCATTTAAAAATGAAGGTTTCCGTTTCCTTCGCTATCTTTTGCCTCTGCACTCAGGCAGGAATAAGTGGTCAGCCAGGATTGTGGTTTTTTTTTTTGGTTGTTTTTTTATTATTTTTTTTTAGTGTCAAGTGACATTCTCGGAGAATAACTTACTTTCTGTTAATCAATATTATTTAACCCTAAATAGAGTTGGAAAAAAAAAGTATGTAGTTGAAACATTATGTTCATAACAGTGAGAAAATCACAAGACTTTAATATTCCAACATACCTTTTCATACATGTATTTATTTTGCCATTAAAAATAATGAGATGCGGCAGTTATTATTATTATTATTATTATTATTATTATTATTATTATTATTATTATTATTATTATTATTATTATTATTATTATTATTATTACTATTATTATTTTCTGATTGTTGCTACTACTACTACTACTACTACTACTACTACTACTACTACTACTACTACTACTACTACTACTACTACTACTACTACTACTACTACTACTACTACTACTACTACTACTACTACTACTACTACTACTCCAACTACTACTACTACTACTACTACTACTACTACTACTACTACTACTACTACTACTACTACTACTACTACTACTACTACTGCTGCTGCTGCTGCTGCTGCTGCAACTATGATTTTTATGGAGACATCTGATAATTGTCAGCATTTCCCCGAAAGTTTTCATTATATCCCTCATTATTAACGTCCCCCTTTTAAAATTCTATCATTTAGGGAAAGAAGTGGTTTATTCAACTGGTTCACAGCATGTAGCCAAAGCAGAAAGTGGAACCCAGACACAAAAAGAGGTGGTGAGTTCTGGATTTGCAATACAGCAACTGGTATTACTCCAGGGATTGGATACAAAACTAAGCTTGCTTGAGTCGTCGTTGAACAGCAAATTTGAGGCTCTAGACATACGTCTTACTTCTCTAAAAGACCGTCTTGAAGATAAAATTTTATCTGTGCAAGAGGATGTAGAGTCATTTAAAGAAGCGGTGGAGGATAAAATAGAAAATCGAGTTATTGACAAGCTCTGTCAGCTAGACATCAAGCTGTCCACTGGCAATACTTTCATGAAAGATTCCAAAATCGCGGCCAGCGACGAAACTGAAGGATGCCTTGCATCTGTGAAAGAAGAGCTTCAAAAAGTACAGAACAAGATTTTTTCCGAAGCTTCTGTTGCATCCGGAAGAGTTGAGGACTTATTAAATAGTACTAGTGTGACAATATCCGCTTTGCAAGAAGATTTGACCAAAGTTTTAGCATATGAACAGGCAGATCATGTCAAATTTACTCATTTGAATGGTGAAGCACAAAAAATAATGAACATATCTGAACGTCTAACTGAACAAGTTCGCAATAATTTTCTTCAACTCAACGCGAACACACAACAGTGTTCACAGTTTGCTTCAAGTATGATTTTAAAATCTGAAAACATGGTTACTTCCATCCGCTCATTCCTGGACGGATTACTTGCGACCAGCCTCAATGTTCTTCGGGCCGTCTTTAATCCTAAAAGCTGCAGGAAAGGTATGGTTGCTATCTCGCCTGATGTAAAATTCCCTTATCCAGTGATTCGCCCTAGTGAGGAAAGCGGCTTGGAAGTCCCATACCTGTGTGACACTATCTCCAATGGTGGCGGTTGGATTATCATTCAGCGGCGCGCGACTGGAGACACCGACTTTTATCGCAACTGGAATACTTACAAGCGGGGCTTTGGAAAGCTGGATGGAGATTTTTGGCTCGGCAACGAAAATATTCATACCCTGACCAGCTCTGCAACGTATGAGCTTAGAATTGAACTCAAATTCAAAAAGAGATCGTATTTTGCGCACTATGAGTCCTTTTCCATTAGCGACGAAGAGAACAAGTATAAACTTTCGTTGGGGAACTACCATGGAACAGCTGGTAATTCTCTTGACCATGAAAGAGGAAGGCCGTTTTCAACCTATGACAGGGACAATGACGCTCACCACACCAACTGTGCCGAGGTATATGTGGGTGCCTGGTGGTACGGACACTGCCACAACTCGAACCTCAACGCTCAATGGCAGGTGACCGGCGAAAAAGCACCTCGATGGAAGAAATTGACGGAGAAGGAGCCTGTGACCTTCTCAGAGATGAAAATTCGGAGGGTGGAATAATGAGGGGTTTTGATGCCTACATTTACCTCCTTGTATGTGCATGTCTCCTGGTCTCTTTTTATGAAGCACAAACGTAAATTGGTGGCATTAAGGTTTAAAAACTAAAATAAGATATTATACACCCAATCACGGTCTCAATAATTCTTGGGGGGCATACAGTCATTTTTATGTTGAAAAGAAAATACATCCCACAAGCACTCATACCCAATTTTTATACTTATACGAGTTCAAACACATAAACAAGCTTATACATTACAATTCTTTCCAGTCAGACCATTTTTCATACTTTTATTGAGTTAAATGATTTTTGAAAAAGTTTTTTTAGTTTTCATGCCAATTAATATGCTGGATTAGGCACATGGTGTTTAGCCCTTTCGTTGTAAACATTTAATTGCGCATGGGTCTTAATTTTTTTTTTTGCTTTCTTCGTTGATTCTTATTCATGGGGCTTTTAAATAGTACTAATCCATTTCTCATTTTTTAGGAACGTTTATTTATTATTAAATTATCTTTTATTCCCGGCAAAGATTTCCTTCCTCACACAATTTGATGGTATGGTATATTATGCATTTAAGAGCTGTTAAGGTGTAAGATTTCAATTTTTCTACTTTAACGGGAACACTTGATTTCTATGTGTATACCAATCAAATTTTCTGTGTTCAATGCCCACAGGTCTACAATTCGAATTCCTGTGTCTGGTTCCATAAAAATTCCATTCAAACTCAACTAAGATGGTCAGACCAGTCATTGCAATCAAATCAAAAGCAGTAAAAGTTTCAGTCATTACCGAAAGTGTCTTCATTATCAACAAAGAAATTCGCTTCCTTTCAGAAATGTATTTTGGTATTTACCTCAAATAGGTCCAAGTTAGTTTAGTTATGTACTTGAAACTCTTTGAATATAAAAGCTTTTCATTTTTTTCTGTTTTCTTTTATATTTTATCTTTACACATTCTAGTTAATTCTATGATTTTGTCGAGATCTTATAACAAATTTGTTTCCTTTATTTTTTTGTTTTCACGATCCCTTCCAGTTCTTCAACACACAAGGTTTATAACTGGCAAGAAATCTGTCGCTTTTCATTTTAGTTGCATTTTTTCATTTGAAAGAAAAATGTCCAGGAGGCATTTCTGTTGGCTCCCAAACGATGTAATATGTCTACAGCTGTGTAATTAATATTAGATGGAACGTGAACAAGATTTGCTATGAAAGGAAAGAACATATATACATATATAACAGACAAAAAAACGTCACAATCTGACAAAAAAATGTAAGTTTCATGCAGAATAATTATAATTATGTCTTTAATCAAATATTTGCGATAGCATATTAAAAAAAGCAAGTGGAAATAAGAGATTGGCATTTAACAAGAGGTTTGGTCTAAGTTTTTTTTCTATATCTAAGATTCTTTTTTAATTTCTCTTACTGAGATGATTGAACACCAGCATTTCATCAGCTGTTTCTATTGAGATAGAAATTCAAGACACAACAGATAAGGTATATAGACAAAGCCAATCAATCCAAGCAGTATCCTCACATATTTATGTATAGCCATCAAATCAGTCATTTTTTAATGGTCCTGTGATAAAGAGAATTTGGTGACTGCATAAATAAGTAGTAGTTGTTTTTTTTTTCACTGATTATTCTGAATTAGTGAAACACACATACCTTTCGAACATTTGTATTTTTATTTCTTATCACTTTGAGGATTGGTTTAAATCGAATAAAACCCTTTGTAAAATTTCTCAACAAAATGCAACAGGAGATCAGGAATAAAATAAGCTTAATATATCACATCTAAAGGTGGAAATATCATTTTCCACAAAATAAATGCATGCATCAATTGGGAGTTTACTCCATCTTTTCTATTGACATGTAGCAAAATACTATCAGTCATTCACTCAGCTGTATTAACAGTATAAAAAGATGGAGTGAAAAGAAAATTCTGTAAATTTAGAACAAAACATGCACCTAAGTTTTTCCTTACATTCGGCAGAGCCATTTTTTCATCTTTCAGTATAAGAACCTCTTATCTGATCAAATAAAATAAGACATCAGTTCACTGTCTGGCTTGCAGAAAATATATGTATGAAATCTCTAATGAATGGAAATAAATATCAAAATCGATACTTTCATCAAATGTAATAATGATAACACTGATGATGATGATGATGATTATGTGAACCCACTGAACTTACTTTCTTGTCACTGGCAAGTTAAGAGACTACCATAACATAACCAAAGGCCAAGCACGGCCCCAAGAATAACATTAGTGGGATTAATGATTTTTTATCTGGTGTGAATTTCGGCTTTTAAATACTTATGGTTTTAAATTGATGAACACACTGCACATATTTTTTCATAGACTGTCATTGTATAAAGCTGTAGTTAAGAGTTAATTTACAATTTTCAATTTCTCATATGCAGTGAATACTGATGGATTATATGGATCTTATTCTAGTCCCCAGTCCACCACAATTAATATGGATTTCTTTTAATTTATTCTTTACATGTCAATTTTAAAGGCTACACCATTCTATCATCATCATTTATACCAGTTATACTGTTCTCTATAAGATCATTTGAACCATCTGGTTTCAGAATCTGAGATAAGCTACATTTTGAAATACTTCCTTCAAGAAGTCTATAACAACAATATGCGTAGCTACGCCATAAAATGAGACGCTTTGCAGCAGAAAACTAGTTTAGTAAATGCCATTTTTCTCCTCAAAGCTTGAAATCATGGCTAGTTAAAATTCTTTTAATTCTGACATAATATTAAAGTTAGAAATTAGAGGAGTTTGAAAAGCGAAAATTTCAAGCTTTCTGTAGGAAAATTATATTTACCACAAAATTTCCTTGCCGCGAAACATCTAATTTCGCGGCGTCATTACACATATTATTATTGATTAAGAATTAAGACAATATACCCTTTTGATTGTTTTAAAGACTTTAAATGTCAGGTTCACAAAGTTCTAAATATTTCCTACCAATGATGAGATATTCTAGATTGAAAATGTTCCTCATACAAAAAAAGATGAATAATCATAATGATGATTATGATCATTACATGAAAAAATTGGAATAACATAGTCAAAGACACAATTTTCAATAAACAATATTTTAAAACATTTAAAGAAAAACAACAAAGACTTAGAACATCTTAGACTTTTGTTTCACCAGGAATTCAATTTAACTTTTTTTTCTTGTTGCAGTGATCTTTCACAAGGTATTTAAAAAATAATACCTTGCTATTGACTCAATTAATCCATAAATAATGAAAGAAAATTCTCGCTTTCTCAAAATTTTATTCCTCAAAATAATCCAACTCTGTAGAATTAAATAGCTGTTTGAAAGGTTAGAAATTTTTATCTCCTCGTTTACATTCTTGGTGTTAAAGAGACCATCCTGCTTAGAAATTCTAAACTGAAACAAAACATGTTTCCAGAGGTCTCTGGAACTTTTATTTCTGTATGTACAGTTGTTGAGGGTACATAAAAGAATCACACAAAATTCATAAAAATTTTTATCAAAGAATACATTAATAGAGGTACTTTATTTCACCCTATTGTTCTTCATTCACAATGCTTTTGTCGAATGAAAAATCCATTATCAACTTAATTTTTGGAAAATAAATAATCTGCTCTCATCAGCTTCCATTTTTTTGTCACGTAAACATGTGTTCAAAAGATGGATGAATCTGAGATATCATATCTGTTGTTGTCATTGACCTTCCATTGAGCTCAAATGCTCTTCGACTACACTCCCTTGTAAGGGCACAGGCCAAATAGGCAGCCTGCATTCCAAACTTGTAGGTTGGGGAACTGCATCTGAAAAAAAAAAATTTTTATAAATCATAATAAAAAATAAATGAACTTGCCTTGAAAATCCATTCGACAATGTGAAATAGAGTTATATGTAGCATAAAATGTAAAAAAAGAAAATTTTGCCTCTTTAGACTGAAACTGATCCCAAAAGGAATAGGGCTGATTAATGGGATATAAAAAATAGAGATCTGATATTCACTACCTCTTATCTTGATGAGCAAAAGTTCAATGTTTGATGAGAATATTAAAATCAGTGTGTGAACAACTGTCAACCTTGAAAAAGGTAAAAAATTGGATATCTGGAAATTTCAATATGCCTTTATGGACTTTGCCTCATTGGTCTTGAGCAGTAAGCAGTGAATAAAGATAAAGATTTGACCTCATTCTTCATAAAAGTATAAAGAAGACAAATTTCTTAAGAAAAGCGTAACATGGTCAATAGATTACGTCAAGACTCAATTTTTCAAAATCACTATGATTCTTATCTGTCATTTATAGATCAAAGTATAGGACAAGTTTCAAATAAGCCTTGGACAGAATATTGATACACTACTTTTTCCTTGGCATAAGTTTGAAATTTCACATCTAGGCACGTTTTTTTTAAGAAGCTTCATAGCAATTTTGTTCGACTGTTGCACTCATTAAATTCAACAGGACCAATGACACCGCTCTAAACAAAGTTTTGCATTAACCTAAAATAAATAGAATTAAAATATGTAAAGAAAGCATATATTGCAAACAGTATGAGAAAGAATGCTCTTTTAAGGCAGTTCTATTGATTACCCTTCGTTTGTGCTCCTATCTTGAGCAAATTTAGCCCAGGCAGCAAACAATCCCATAGATCCTGAAAGAAGGTCACCTTGTCCTCCACATCGCCGGGGGCTCCCAGGGTTGGAGTATGTGAGCACTGAAAATGAAGAAATAAGGGGCTCTTAATAAATGTTTGTATTATTCACTAGAATTTTGTTTTAAGAGACGAAGCCAAGAAACCTATAGATCATATTGTGACTGCAATGGTCATATTTTAAACTTAATTTTCAAGCGATTCATCAACTGCAAACGAAGAAAATAAGAGTTTAAATATTAAATATAAAAAACCTGCATTTGTTTACAAAGAATGCTTAGTTGCTCCATTTTTTTAAAGAGTACACAAAGTAGACCCACTTTTCAGATTGTTATTGAAAGAATATATCACCACCAGATGGAAGAAAAAGACGTTCATGCAATGCAACAGAAGAATAAGTAGCAAAGAAAAATGATGATACTTTTAAAAATTACTAAAAATAAATTTAAAAAAAAAAAAAGGAAAACGCTGAAGAAAAAAAAAAACGGAAAAAAAAATTGTCTCACAACTTATGAACAAGTTTTTGTCTTTTAGTGCTATTAATAAAAACTATTAGAGAGTGCCTTTGATAGTTGAATACTTTCATGATATATAATAATCCTCACGAGTCTACTACATCAAAGATGTCTTCTGCTAGATCAGCAATGAGACTATTTCATCGGTAAAAACAATAAGCTGAAACCTTGTTTATTACCGAGATTTTACTGAATGGGAAACACATGTCACTTGCCATCTTACTAGCTCTCAAAAAAAGGAGAACTATCCCATCATCTTTAATATTGATCTCCTACACTGTGATGAATGAGAGAGGGAGAGACAGAGAGAGAGAGAGAGAGAGAGAGAGAGAGAGAGAGAGAGAGAGAGAGAGAGAGAGAGAGAGAGAGAGAGAGAGAGAGAGAGAGAGAGAGAGAGCGCGAGAGAGAGAGAGAGAGAGAGAGAGAGAGAGAGAGAGAGAGAGAGAGAGAGAGAGAGAGAGAGAGAGAGAGAGAGAGAGAGAGAGAGAGAGAGAGAGAGAGAGAGAGAGAGAGAGAGAGAACAAGACACAGCAACAGAATTAGAAGACAATAAAATATATAACCCCATTCACAAGAGCACAGCTGCAACACAACAAAAAATTTATTGCATAAATAACTCCAAAATGTCTTATAATAGCAATACTTCTTACTGTTTCACTAGCAGACAATGAGAATCATCTATTTACCTTTATCCCCATCTGATATTATATCGTGGAGTCCTTTATGCACAATGGTAACATGACCAAGCTCACAACAAAGCTGCTTAAGACTTTCAACTGGTTCTTCAGAGTCTGCATCTTTGTTAAACTGGAAAAAATTTGTCGTGAAAGGACCAAATGAGTACATTGTTCATTCTAGACCAATACATGTACTTAAGCCTCATTTGATCCTCTTAAAATCCTGAGATGTATTGTTTTTGAGCTAAGTAATAAAAAAAAGAAATTTAGAAAAATGAAAATATAATATGACAGCCATGCTTAACTAAAATGTTTTGAGGCTTTTTGTGCAGCTAAAATGCTCTATATGTTCTTATTTGGCACCCATGTATTTCACCATTCAATTATTCGATACAGTATTCAATTTTCAGACATTCTAAATTTTAAGTAGGAAACCAAGTATTTTATAAATTCAATAAGAACTAAATCCTGAAGGCAAGAAAGTAGAGGTTCCTTTAGTCATTCAGACTTAAATGTGTCAATTTTTTTTAACATAATTATGTTTATACCAACCTTCAAAAAATGAAAGTGCATCATATTAAGTTAAATTATGTAACCAAAACACATGCTTCAATAGTAAATACTTAAAAAAAAGTAAAAAAAACATGTTCCTAAGCAATGCAAAACAAATTTTGAATATCATTTCCAATCTTACTATCTTCTTGTATAAACGTCCAAATTCTGCTACATTAGGCGTCAGAACAACATTGTCATATCCTTTGATGATATCAGGGTTTTGGGTGACCAGGAAAAGACCATCCTATAATAAAAAAAAGGTAGAAAAAGAGGATGAATCGTTAAAGAGGAAGAAACCGCATCAGATGAGGACAAAAAAAGATTTAAAAGAGGAAACTAACTAAATGTATTTATCAGGTTACAAAGCTATCAATAAAAACTAAAAATTGAACCGCTTACAAAGATTGGCGAGGTAAATTAACCAAGTTTAAAGCAAGGAATAAATATTTCAGCTCTTTGCAAAACAAACTGGGTGCAGTAAAATAAGTCTAAGAGCCTTTAAGTTTTTTCATAATAAGAGTCACATAAATCACTTTTATTCTTATTGGCAAAAGACTGGACAAATTACAAGCTTACATAATGGCTTGAATATATAATACACGTAAGGCACCTGACCTCTATCTTAATTTTGCAATCTTGGCTATTTGTAATTAAAGTTATCCATCTCCTTAAATGAAAGTTTCAGGTTTGGGAGTTTCTTAGGTAGAAAGAAATGCCCAATAACTAAAATATCCAATTATAAAATGTAATGCTAAATTTCCACTAAATTACTAATGGCACTTTCTGTCTCACTCTCATCCTTTTCCATCGGTTCAGTAGATAAAATTTTGTACTGACAAAAACATGATTTTGGTCCTGTCTTTCACTTTTGATTGCAGGTTTAGATACCTTTCACGTGCCCCACCCTAGATTGGTGGAAAGCTATTATCTCAATTAAAGAATATTTGAGATAACTCCTAAAAGGGAACCAGTAACTTATCAGTGAAACTCTAAAATATTTGTGCTTCATACCGCGCTATCAACATGTTCCTAAGGCTTAATCCCAGAATAAATCCAATCCAAACTGTCATAAACATTTGCAAAGAGAGGTTTAGAGCTAAAACTGAACTTTCAATAATCTATAATTTTCTTCTACATAAATCCTCTCTAAAAAGACTTTTTTACCTTGAATTCGACTTATTATATTTTCTATAAACAAAACTTGTTTCATACTGAAAGTTCTTCTTGACGTAAAAGATTTTTATGCATTTTAAAAAATTTTTGACTCAAGTACATACCCTTCAGAAAATTATTTCTAGAGATGACAATCTCAGTATTCACTTGACAAGTTCTTCATTTCTATAAATTTTTTATTTTTCAAAGTAAAGATTAACAAGAACTAATACAAAACAGTACCAATACTTTTTTTTTTCATTCAGTTATACCCCATTTAAAAAGTTCAGTTTTCCTACGATCTACTTACAGCATCAATCACGATGGGGAGTTTCCTCTGTTTTGCTTCTTCAATCACAGCCTGGAAAACAAAATAAGTGGAGACAAACAAAATTTCTGTCTTACTTACACTCAGACTCCTTGTCAGATTTGAATCTGAGATTGTTGTTCCTTAAAACTTCAATTTCAGTTTCCCAATAATCATATTTATTCTTTCAAAGAATCATTATCTATAAGTAAAAAAGCTGCACACAGAGTAAATCTGCAGGTTACTTAAGGAAAATGTGCCAAAGAGAAACTTTACAAAAAGAATATCTGTAGCACTTTTCTAAAACTTTTAAATAAATTGATAATAAAACATAGTGAAGATCATCTTATTCATCCACAGTATAACTGTGATCTGAAATATCTTTTGATCAAATTTTAACCCAAGGGAACCTTACTGACGTAGATTTTAAAATTTTTTCCTCACGACCTAATCCTGGGCCTACAATAATAGAATGAAACCGAGGAAGCCATTGAAGTATCTCTTCCACTGAATTGGTCCAGTCTCTGAGAAATAAAATAAAATGAAATTGATAACCACTTTCTATTACTTCAAATGAAAGTAAAAATTGGCCTAAGTGCTCCGTGACATTTTACTATGAAGTTTTATAAAAACCACACAACAAAGTGGTAAACAATAGTCTGATCATGGATGCCAGTTAATATGCAGGTTTTACTAAAACACCAAAATATTAAAACTATAAGTTTATTGTACAAGTTTTTATACACCGATTAAGCTTACAACATTGATCTTTCTTCAAAAACATGTTTTAAGTAATAATACTTTTTAGTATCACCGCATACTGTTTGCTTCAGAATGATCTCTCTTGAACAACATGAACAAAACCTTAAAATTTTTACAACCCAAAAAAGGGCACATTAGAATATTAAATACAAATCACTGTTATTCAGCATGAAAGTTTTTATTATATTAACTTCCATTGATTTGCAACAATTGTTCAAGGTATTATCAAAAAAGACTCAACTATGCCTAGAATTAAACAATTTTTTTTTTAAATTAGAAGGTCTCAGAAAAAAGGGTTGCTTTATTCAAAGATATTAAGATAAAACAAATAGATTGATTATTCCACATCTAGCTCACTTTCACAAACTAAAGCTGCCACAAAAATCAAAATCAAAACAGAAATTCTTATTTTAAACCTTAAGAGTTTATAAATCTTACAAATGTTGCAGGAATGCAGATAAAGGGAAAAATCTGACAATATCAAGATAATAAATAACACTTTGATATTTAAAAACGAAAAAATCTTAAACTGAGGACCAAAATTTTTTTTATTAAAATAAGACCATAAACAGATAAACAAATAAACACAAAAGATTTAGACATGAAATAAATACAGATTCGTGCCATCCATGGCAGTAAAAAAAAATTGAAAATTGATCTTACAAAAAAACTTACTTACAACACTGGGTGAACTATTAGCTCTGGGCTATAGCTTTTGATTACTGGGCTTGCTGCCTCAGTACAGAAAACGTGGGATAAATCTGCTCCCTGAAATTACAGAAAAATGATATATAAATATCAAACAAACACAAAACAGCTTTGTGAAGCTTAGAGATTCAAATTGTTTAAAGAAGGAGCAAAGATTGCACATTTCATTGTTTGTACAGTAAAATCACAACATGATCTTAGCTATTTTGATTGTGGGGAAAAAGGCATCTCAAGTTTTGTTCTTTTTTTTTTTATTTTTTTAACCAAATCAATAATGATAGGGTTTGTTTTTTTCACTTTGTTTTGTTTTTAACTTCACAAAAAACTAAAATAGTTTTCATTTCTTTTTAGAAGTGATTGAGAAGTACCAAATGTTCAATGTTATGGTCAGAAAATGAGGAAATCTATTTGTGGTTTTTAACACAGCTGTATTTAAAAAAATGAAAAATGAAAACAAACTTTATTTCACTGCCTTAAATGGACACCAAAGTGTTAAAAGTTGTGTGCACTAAGTGGTAACAAGGTGACAATGATTCTATTACTTACAGCTTTGAGAGCCGAAATAGCAGCAAAATATGGGGCACCTGTGTATCTGAAAAATAAATTCATGAATTACGAAAATCAAATTCTTAAAAAAAAAAACAACACAAAAAAAAAACCAATCTCCAATCTAAAATATGTAAACAAAATTATAAATATTTTGATGATGAACAATTAAATATAAATAATATATGAGATAAAAATCCTTAATATAGATGAACAAGAAAATATGAACAAATGAGTGTGGAGATATAAAACCATTATGATCTGTCGGCAAAAAAAAAATAAAACTAAAACACCTGAGACAGATTAGTCACATAAAGATAACAAGGTTCAAATTCTTTATTGCCCAGGAAATAAACAATTTTAGAAATCAGAACTCTAGAATGTCTAGTATGCTTGACACAACTTACAGAGCAAAAACAACATGATGACAAGTAACTGAATCGGATGAGGAAGACATAAAGGGGACTTCAGTTTAAAATAAATTAAATCGAGCATCAAATGTCTCCAAATCAGTCAGAAATTTGAAAAAGCTTTTGAAACGAGATGGATTCTTACTTTCTTACTATTTGAAAATAGCTATATATTCTGCACTGTTAGCCATAAATATTAAAATTTCATGCAATTTTCACAACTGAGAAACCAAGGAAAATAAAATTTGTGAAATGCGAACAATTTGAAATATGATATGAGGGACATTTAGGATTGAGTGGTGGATAAATAAGTTTCTTAAAATAAATGCATATCTATTCACTCACTCCTTACATCCTCCAATAACAGCCACCCTCCCTGCTTGACCTTTGTGTTTGCTGTACTGTAAAGGAGGAATGACAAACTTTGCCATCTCAAGCAGCTGTCCAGCACTAAGTGTTGACATTTTACGCATTTGCTTGGTGCTTAAATCAACCTGTTTAAAACAGATTAAATATTTTAATGTAAATATTTTTATTTATTTACAAATATAATTCCTTCAAGTTAATAATAAAACTAACCAGATATAAGAATTCTTTTTCACCCACTCATAAAATAATTCTGAAGGTTTCTCTAATAGGTGATAGAGTTGGGCTTCTGATAAAAACAGCCATCAGAAGGCAATCAGAAATCTTGAGCGATGGTATGAAAAATTAACAGAGAGTAACCCAAAGCTGCATAAAATGCCTTTCACTTTCAGTTAATCGCATCAATGTGTAAATTTCATCTAGGCCTATATTATAATTTATATATTTGAAAAACATTTTTTTTAAATAATCTTGAATAGCCTATAGATGAGCTAAATTAGACCCGCTGACTTATTTATTTTTTTTCAAAGATAGTCATCTTAAAACATCCAAATTTTATGTAAAGTTTTCCAAGGTAAAAAAAAAACCGGTAGGATTAGTATTGATATCATCTGTCACTGAATTTTAGCTCATCTGTAGACGCAATTTAATTGACATTAGTTTAGATAATACAATCCTAATTGGTGTAAAGGACTAGACTGTCTTTAGGGATAAATATATATTGCCCTTATTAATTTTAAGTATTACTAGAGGAAACGAAACCCGTCATGGAACATAAATAGCAAAAATTGTCGTCTAAGATCAGCAAGGATTGCATAGAGCAAGTAGCAATTATTAATTGCTATCTTGACAAAATCAATGACTGTACAAAGGTAATAAAATTACAAATTTGTAGACCTATCAATATTTTGATTTTCTTTTAATTATTTTTTCTTTCTTCTTTTAAAGCAAATTATCATTAATATGTGGCAATAATGAACCTAGATCAAGCCTTATTTCTTTTCAATGAGGGTGAAACTAAGGAATATAAAATTTTGATTCTATTCTATTCATAGCTGCCCACGCCTTTGTGTTTAATCACGTGATTCATGCCTGTCAGCTGGAACAAGACAATTTAAAGTTAATGACTTAAGATATATATAATTGGCTGTATAACAACAATGAGAATAATTGCATAGGCATAATCACTCCAAGCATCACATTCTTGAAATTCAAGATGCAATGATATTCCCATATAAAATAAATTCAGTTTAAAATGTATTTTCGAATGATAAAAATGAAAAGTAGATCTAAAATCTAGATCTAGGTCAAAAAGAAGAAAAACTAAGGAGTTCTGCTGATGCTGGCTAGAAAAATACTTACACCGTTATAACTTGTAGATCTTTTGGTCTCTATCCTACCTTCTCGTCTGTCAGCTGTCCACTCTAGGAGGTTCAAAATGTTCATTCACTTCATTGTGACTGTAGGCTAGTTTAGTAGATCTAACAATTCATGCTTACTGCGCAAGAGGATTCTTCGTTTCGCACCGAAGATACTCCGAGTCTCCCGTTATAAAAAACAACCAAGTTGTTTTTTCAACAAGTCATAATATCCTTTTTATTATTAATATAATGCTCCCTCTCAAAACGTCAAAATACTTTTATTTTAGAAAATTATATATATTTTGATATATTTATTTATAAAGATTACTGTTTACATAATTGGATCATATTTAAAAGTGGTTATAATATTCAGTAAATATGATTATATTCATACAACCTCTCACACCATAAATACAAATCTGGCAACTGAAGTTTGTTGACTAACTAACTCAGCTGTAAGTGAAGCAGTGAACATTTCGGATCGCCATCTCTGCACAGGAGCGTGCAACTTTAAAGAAAAAAATACTATTCAAGTAGTTTTGCTAAAAACTGGGAAAGGAGTCTTGCATGAAACTGTTTTATTCTAAATCTGAAAAAGGAGATACATATCTAGATCGAGCTTAATCCTTTCATGGACCAGGAGGCGGCACAGTACACCACATATCTAGAGATCTTTGGAAACTAGATCTCTATATCTACTCATCTAGCACAATATTTAAGGACTAGGTCTAGATCTTCATTATATCTAGACTTTTGGCTTTGCTAAAAAACAGATTCTCGTAGATCTCTTGCCAAATGTGGAACACAAGCCCAAAATCTAGATTTTGATTCACATCAAAAGCCTGTTCATGATTGCAAACGTTTGTGTAGTAGGCCTTTTGAAATATTTTTATCTAGATCTACTTTCGAGACTGGATTTGCATCTAATGAGAAGCGAACCGTAGATGAACTGATGATCCTGTTCTGGTCTTCATTCTTTATGAATAATCTAATCTAGTCTCCAAATCATAATGTTTAAATTTTCTCATTCAGAATTGCGGACCTGGGTCCGAACAGTACATCAGATGAATTGTGTACTTCGTTACCAGCCTTTATGCAAAGGTATGTATTGTTTATTAAGTGTAGCTATTGAGCAAATTGTTCCTCCCAGAAATTTCCAATTCCCTTAGACAATAAAAAAAATGTAAGTTTTGGACTTAGTTGTCACACCATGATGTCTTGAGTTGAATTGAAGAAAAAGATTTGTTTGTGGATGTGGCTGTTCTTCAAAAAAATAATACCTGGAATCCATCTTAGAGACTATATACCTTCAAACCTTTTAAAAATCAGTATGTTATATATATTGTATTATGAATGCAGATTTGAAATTTACCTAAAACAGATCTTATTTCATATGAGCGAAATAATTTTACTTTTCTTTTCTTTCAGCATGTTACCACCAGTTTGCCTCTCCATTTTGCCAGGGCCCTATCACCGTCATACCCTCTGTATACAGGTTTTTTATTTCATCTCAATTCAAAAGATCTATAAGCAGAAATAGCTGGCATATATCACTTTGTAGGCCTCTCACATCTTCTGCTGACCATAGCAAAAATTCAGGTGGGAGTCGGAGTGATGCTCAATCTTTGAAAGACCCTAGGACACCAGCAATGACAATATTAAGCAAGAAGCATTCTATTGATGTGGAAACAACATCAACTGTGACTAAACAAGATGAGATAAAGGAACAAGCATCAGATCAAACTTCAGAACCAGAGGCTGATGTTAACAAGAAGAAAAATAAGTTGCTAAGAGGTAAAAACTCAAAATGTGAAAGTACATAGAAATAATTTATGGAAAAAGGGAAGACTTTTATTTTTCTAATAATGGTTCCAGGGAATCAAAGGATCTTGTCTCTCCTTTATTTTACATGTATTTATTCCTTAGTTTCCTACCTTTCAATTTAACTGAATGTGACGAAAAGTTTGTCTTTGTGAATGTTGATGTAAATTTTGCTTTATCTGAAATATTTTTTCAGCCATCCCAACATTAAATGTTTTTGAAAGCTTGATAGTTTGTTTAATATTTTTTAACATATTTATTGTGAAAATTACACATTTACAAAAAATTCTGTCTACGATTAAACATAAATTGTTAATCACATTTAATCATTATAATTTTCTTTGTTCGATAAATTCAGAACACTTGGAGTTTCAATTGTGTATTTCTTGTAATTCTTATCTTTCACTTATTTAGTGACACCTCGTACAAGAAAGCCTAACCCAATAGATTACAGCTATACAGGCAATATTTACATCTTACCTCAAAGGGCACTGGTTGAATATCTTCTCAAACCAAGGTATCATTTTTTCACACATTTTTGTTGTAACTCATTTCATGTTCTTTAAACATTGTCATATAGGCCTACTTGTTTCTTAAACTAACCATCATGTATTTTAGACATAGGCTATATACAAAAAAAATTAAGGATTAAAAATTGAAACTGATTCCTTTATGATGGAGGCAAAATATGTAGCAATGTGTAAAGTAAATTTTAATTTGAGAATTATTTGCAATGCCAGTGAAGAATAAAATGGAAAAAGCACCCAAAAATGTATTGTTGCATTTTAATCTAGTTAGTTTTCTTTTTCTCTTTTGGCATGTTAGAAAAGCAAAAAATTTTTTTACCAAAGTTTCTTCAAGAATATTCATTTTTTTCACTTACTTATATTCACAGTGATCTGAATGATCTTCCTAAATACACAAGAAGAAGTCCATATGCTGATGGCAACCGTTTAACTCTTTATCTCAGATCTGATGTTGAAGCAGTGTTAGTAGAATCTTAAGTAATATGTGTCCATTTGAGATAAGAAAGTCAGAATTTAATGTTTAAATTTTATTTTAGAGTTCATAACATTTTTATAATCAAATAAATTATCCTATCGCTTAGTTTTATATTATAGTTCAGCAAAATTAAGGTTTTTTTTAGTATGGATCCCTCAAAACTGTACATAGGTCCAGAGTATCTGTGTTTTAGTTGTTTATACCTCCCCTACCTTTTTGAACTATTCCATTAAATCAACTTATTTGTAGAACGTTCTTACCTCAACACTTTAGGATGAACAAGAAATCAACAACGGCTGATTCAAAAAAAGTTTGAGTAGAGCCAATATTGTATAGCAGACCACATCAATATTAAAAATAAGCTCCAGGCCTATACATTGACATCATTTCCGCCACAAATTGGATTTACAATGCTTATCAACTTCACAAATATACCAACACCTTGCCAAACAAAAAATATACCCGGTGCGAAAGCTTGTCTGTCCCAGAACACCAAGTTGTCAAATACAATTTAGCAAAGTGTTGCATGACAATCATAATCTCATTTACCCCACCATGTCTGTATGAGGCTCATGTGACAGTGTGAAATGGGCAAATCTTTGAAAAAATATACACAATTTAAGAAAGTAGAGTACTGATGGATGCCACTTATTAGTTAATCTCATTTAGCCCATCCAACCTCTTCATTAGTCATTTGAGAAGTAAATATAACATCACAAACACAAGCATGTTTAAGACAACAATCTTTAGACTCCGGGTGTACTGGTAAACATGAACTGAAATTATTTATGACATTGTCTTCACATGTGGATCTCTCAGATATATATCAAATTTCCTAAATACCAGTAGCTAAAGTTTTTCTCTTTTTATTTTTCAAAATTCAGGGCTCTTGAGAAGTGGAAAAATTTTGATAAGCTGAACAAGGAAAAGGCAAAGCTTAGGAATATTGATACACGTGAGAATAAATGCTACTTCAAGTATTCAGTGAAATTCTTACTGTTTAAACTTCTATCGTCTAATTGTAAAGTTTTATTCCCCTATTTTCTTTCCGTTTCTTGCCTATTGTCATTTTTTTTCCAATATGATTGTGTCCCCTCTGTCTCAGATGATATTAACAGTAATAATCTCAATTTGATTTTATTTGCATAATTATTACCTCATTGCACAATGGAAAATAATCCTTAAATACAAAGTTTAGGGTCAGATTTGTTTTTTTTTAGTAGGCTAATACTATTTTCTGCTCACTTTATGTCATTGCCTTATGACCATTTTCTTTTTGGACAGACTCTTCTTTAGCAGTTCAACATTTCGTCCCTCAAAACACGTACTAGCGTAACCGACATAAGACCTGAAATTGGGTTTGAATCTTATCCGATTCTTTAACCTGTATAAAAAGCTAAGCAATCAGATAATTAGATCCGAATCTAGAGCCAATTAAAGTTTTTGCATAACCGCATTCGTCAGAAAAATAACCAACAGGCACCAACGTATAATTGCTTAAGTTAGTACGTGCTGTCTTCTTGAAGTTATTGTCTTCTTTTTGGTTTTGCATTGCAAAGTAACGTTACTGACACCCCTGCGACAGTGTTTATTTTCTTACTGCTAGAAACACAGTTGCTTTGCTACACATGTTTTGAAATTGGCTGTGCTAAAGTAGCATCCGGTCCACAAAAGAACTACAAGAACTATTGCTATCAAGGACACTTCAAAAAAAGACAAATCTCAAAATGAAACTGACCCGGAGATTGGTGATGAGTGTTGATATGTCGATCAGTGATTCTGATGATGAACCAGATTATACTCCTGGAGAATGTGAAGTAAGAAGATGCAAACATAAAGTCTTTGCGGCGTGTACGGAGTGCGAGAACTATTGCTATCAAGGACACTTCAAAAAAAGACAAATCTCAAAATGAAACCGACCCAGAGATTGGTGATGAGTGTTGATATGTCGATCAGTGATTCTGATGATGACCCCGATTATACTCCTGGAGAATTTGAAGTAAGAAGATGCAAACAAAAAGTCTTTGCGGCGTGTACGGAGTGCGAGATACTTCTATGTTATGACCATATGGTTGAAGATGTTATTTCGTGTGATCAACACGGAAAAAAGAAAAGAAAGACAGTGAAGAGGTCAAAGACAAAGGACGCAGTAAAACCTATCTATATCGTCAGTGAGGAAATTGATCCGAATATGGACAGACCTGAGAATTACATGGTTGAAGGTAGCGAAAAAGAAGTGATCAGAGCTAAGAAAGTGAAGTCAAATAAACAGAAAGAGGCAAAGACAAAGAGGGGCCTAGGACAAAAATACATAAGCAGGAAAACCAAAACATTTGGAAGCAAGATGCAGAGGAGACACGTGTGAAAAGCAGAAAAGACAGTGTTTAATAATAACTGATCAGCCAAGACAGACTATCTTTGATTCGTACCATGCACTTGAAGACTTCAAACGTCAAAGAGAATTTCTAGTGAGACATGTGAAATGCTCTAAAGTAAAGAGAAAATCTACGGAGGGTGACTCAAGAAGGGTCAGTACAAAACAGTACTTTCTAACAGTAGAAGAAAGACAGTTTCAGGTTTGAAAAGTGTTTTTCTTTAGCACTTTAGGAACATCTGAACAAACTGCAAGAACGGCTCTGGACAAAGTGACAGCAATGGGCACAATTGAAGCGGAAAAGAGAGGTGGAAGAGAATCAGAAGCAGAGAGAGAGAAATGCACTTGTTTGTAACATGATGTCTGAACAGATAGACCTATATCCAAATAAAGAATAGCATTATTGTCGAGAGAAGTCAACAAGGGAGTATTTGAGTGCTGAACTGAGTAAGCGCAAGATGTACACCATGTTTCTCAGAGAATGGATACCGAGAGTAAAGCCACCAAGCTTCACTACAAACCTGGATGTATTTAATGGAAAAAACCTATCAATACACCAACCAAAAAAGACCAGTGTTCCCTGTGTATTAATTACCACCAAGGTAGTGAAGAGGTGAAAAGGGAATCACAAGAAAAGTTTGACACCCATGTAGGAGAGAAAGAAAAGGTGAAAGAACTGAAAAATGAGTCCAAGAAAAAAGCCATGGAAGATGCAAGCATTCTTTGTGCTACGTTTGATATACAGCAGGTCATATACCTACCGATGTCTCGTGCCATTGTTTCCTTTGGGATGAAACACAAAGCAAACATGGATCATCAGAGATATCAACGTCTGTGCATACAGCGTTGAATTTCTGACATTAAGGGCATTAAAAAAGCATATCTCTTTGCCGATGGTTGCAGTGGCCAGAATAAAAACTCTACCACTCCTGCCATGATGCTGTACACTGTCATCAACAGTACAAGTCTTGAGGAGATCTGGCTGCGCTTCTTTGAGACCAACCATGGACAGAGTGAAGGAGATTTTGCACATAGTGCGATTGGCCATGCACTGAACAACACTGGTGATCTCTTTGTTCCATCACAGATTTCCCCTGTAGTGTCATTAGCACGCCCCAAGCAGCCTTACATTGTCAACAGTATGCAATTTGACGACTTCCTTGATTTCAAAACATTGTCTAAAGAGTTGCTTATATTGGAGGCTCGCAGAGCATCAGATACTGAGGAATTGTTTGCTTGTAGTAGAGTCATGGAACTGCAGGTGACCAAGTCCAAAACCCTATGAAAACTTGTACAAGACAAGTCACTTCGATACGTCCTATAAGACCTTTTCACTAAAAAAGGCTGACAAAAAGTGTACATGAACATTCTGTTCTAAGGCTTAATACAGGACTGAACAATGTTTCAAAAGAAAAGTACAATGACTTGGTTTCACTTTGTTCTGGTTCGACACCTGTCATTAAACTGAACGAGCACAAATCTTTTTATATCTCCTTGCCCCATGACTAGAGATAAATTTTTGTTCATGAAAGGGCCTGCATCTTCTTTTCAATTTAAAGTTTTAATACTTTGATACAGGGTTTATGATATGATTTCCTGTAATAAAGTGTAAAGGCATTATTATACAGCCTATTTGAGTATGATAAAAAGTGATAATGCTGCATTCACATCTGATATCTCCATGATTTAATGGTATTATTGATTGAAATAAAATTTATTTTTCACCTTAACGCTCAAATTAAAAATACAAGGCAAAGGTGCATTGATTGATTATAATTTTGTTTTTAAATAATTAACAACTAGTTGTTTGTGTTTTTCTCCGTTCATTTGATGTAACCTTAATCAAAGTATTGTTCTTGTTTAAATAATTTACGTTTTCAGTATCTTTCTTTGTTATATCAACATGTTTCACCTAGCGTAAGCCTCAACATAAACGCACAATACCAGAAAAGCTTAAAACATGTACTAGCATATCCCACAATGCACAAGCGTAAGCCACATTTCCAGATTGTAAACTGAGTAACACGTATTATCTTATCTGACAAAATGTCATTTTATTCAAAAACTAGAAAGGTTTTTAGAAAACACAATATGCCTAAGAAAAAAAGGATGCGCTTCTCAATTTAAGGCAAAAAAATGAAATTCGCCCTTCAATAATTGACTTAAGTGACATGATGAAAAATCGCCAAAACTTCAAACCTCTCTCCTCCAAAAGTAAACAAATGTGGGTTATGCTAGTACGTGTTTTGAGGGACAATTTTTTGCTTTTAATCTTTCAGGTAATGTATTCTTTAATTGTAGGCTGTCACCACAGTATTTTGAAATGTTGAACCCTTAATGTTTTTATTTATGACTGTTAAAATGTGTGTACATGAAATTTGTATGGCAGCACCACAAAACTAAGAAATTTTGCTGTGTATGTAAAATTTGTACTTTGAATTTGACTTTTCATCTAGTTTTCTACTTTAAAACTATTCTTGTTGCTATTATCATGCTTAACTCACATTGTGATTTGTGATATTTACGATTACCTTTTACGCCCAGGACCTAGCAGAAAAATCAGCAAAATCTCTCATTTTTGTGGTGCTGCTACACAATTTTCATCCTTCTCTTTTGCCTTTCACAGATGATTTAATGGATTTGCGTGCCCTTTTAGTAGAAATGAAAGGTACCAAGGGATATTTAAACCCAGATGATCCCAAAATGAGAGAAGCTGTTGATTGTGACCAGGAGGCTGCGCAAAGTCAATATAAAGCAGAGGTATTCTAAGACAAAAAAAAATCTCTTTTTGAAATCAAAGATGCAATCAATGCTTTAGGTAATTAGTTTTTCAGGAGTGGTAAAGATGAAACTTATTTAAGGGCATAAAAATCAAATTTATGATGTTATGAAGTTTCTTTTATAATTTTTTTTTATTTCATTGTAATGATAATGACAATAATATTACTACCTATGACTTTTCTTCTGTAGTAAATAATTATGTGAATATACCATTAAGAACGAATTAGATTTTAAAGATTATAGATGAGAAAGTCAGAAAAATATTTTATCTCAAAAGACAAAAATCTCGAAATTAAAATATTTTGCACTCTTGGACATATTTTCAAATGTTAAATTCATTTCATCCATTCTTGAAGTTTAGCAGAGAAATATATAATGGTAGTTGATATCTCGGCTAAAGGGACAAAATGAGGTGGAAGGTTTGTTCACCAAAAAGAAAAAGGTGATACTATTGTAGATAACTCATTCGAAGGGGCAAATTTGGTCTCTAGTGTAGGCTGCTGACACCTGCAGTTGATAATTCAGATTACTTCACTCTTTAAGTTTAGCTCCAGCACCAGGGAACTGAACATGGATCCTTTAGTGTTCAAAATCACCTCTGACCTCTGTCTCAGCAAACCGAATTGTAGTGTCAAAAGCTGCCTCATTCTCTTGCCAAAACTGTTGGAGCAACCCTTCTCTCTTTCTTCAATTATATTTATCGTTATCTCCTGACACATTTTCCTCGAAATTTAATGTGTGCGAAATTATTTGAGGAATGCATTGCAATATATTTTATTTCAGGAACCAACTCTTTGGACAACAGGCTCAGGGAGAGTTGTCCTGTCAGCAATTTTGGTGTAAGTAAACCACTGTGATTTGCTGGAAACAACTCTAGGTACCTTGTCTTATAATCAAACTGAAAATCATTATTTTTTTCAATAATATTTACAATTGGATCCTTATTTATTTAACCATTGTTGATGAAAGAAATGAAACTAAGAAAAACAATTCTTGAAGTTGTACTAAAATTATGTCAGTATACGCATTTTTCACAATTTCTTTGTATTGTAAATTGTTCAATACAATTCAGTTTTATACAAGATTTTCATTCAACATTAATGCTAAAATTCCTTTTGCAGTGTAATTAAAATTCAGTATTAACTAGAGTGTGTCTTGCTAAATTTAGTTTTAAAACATCTTCACGGTTACACCACATGTGGAATTTAGATTTATGCGTTGAACCTTTTGCTTTCATGTTATTTCAGTGGCATAAATTTGAAATATCTCAATTTTTATGGATAAATATCTGAACAACATACTAAGTCTTTTTTGTGTTGTATTATTTTTTACATTTTCTTCATTCATAATTTTGCGTAGGTAATGCTGCCTTTTATAACTTTTGTATACCCTTTATTACGTTAGGTGTGCATTTTCAGGTAATTTGGATAAAAAGTTTTTTTTTGTTTTTAGCCCTGACCTCATCTTTAGGCCATGAATGGTTATTCTCTTCTCCAAACTTTCTCAAATTGTTTTAGAAAATGTATTTTTGATGTAAAGAATTTACTTCTCAATCTTTATACTTAATAGAAATGGCCTGAACACCCTGTTCAAGCTGGTTGCTTGGTTTTACACTGGATCCCACAGTATGTTCTCTGAGTTTGTACACTCATGTGCAGATACTATGAACCAGGTAAATTTTGATTTTTACTATTTTAAATTTTTTTTTTTCGTGCTTGTTCTTTAAATACGGGTGAGGAGAGAGTACAGTGGACTACACTTGTGTTGAAGTCGGATGAGTTGATCTTCTTTTATGTTTATTTTATTTGCTGGAATCTGAACCAGTGCCTCTACCATTCTTTTAAAATAAACAGATTTGTTGACTTCAACACAATGGTTAACACGTCTGTGTTGATTGTACTTTTCTTTCCCAGATCTTTATATGTCTTTTAAAATCAAACATTTGTGTTGATGCTAATTTTCACTCGCTGCACATCAACGATCTTTCCTGTTTCCTGAAGCCTAACAAAGATGACCCTCACACCCTTTCTACTTAATACAATACTTTACATTGTTGAGAAGAGATCGCATCAACAGCATGCAATAGTCAGAAGTTAAGCTGTAGCAGCTAACGTACATTGGTCTATGCATGTTGGAATATTTAAGTCCTGCCCATTCGATTGCTCAGAGCAAATGGCACATAGCATAATCCCTTTTTGCATCACAGAGATCTATATGGTACATCCTAACACCGTTGAGACCATTGCCCAACGGCCCATGAGTATGATGGAGCCAGGCACCACGGGCACAGCACAGGCTCAGTAATATTCTCTGCGCTCAGTCATAGCAGAGAATAGTCATAGTGCGTTGTGCATGCGCACACGCATTCACTGAGCCAAATATTGGCAGCTAGATCTAGTGCGAAATCTAGATCTAGTCCACTGACAGGAACTTCTGTAATCGGACAAAGCACAAACTGTGCGCCCACTTTCAGATTAATTGAAGAATGATGAACGTGAAGGCATTGCATGGTCTGTAGCTAAGGAGGGAAAAGGTAGGAAGGGGATGGGCACAGCATGCAAGACTCGTGGGTGTTTTTGTTGTATGCCCAGTAATGCTAGACTCAGGCGAACTTAATTTTCAAAGTCTAGTGTGTGGCGATGTGTTTCCACTTGCAATATCAGGTGGTAAGAAAATGAAAGCAATGATGATCAATGGATAGATAACAGGGTGGGTGTTTTTTTTTGTAAGCTCCATGTTGACAAACTTTAGATTTACATGTCAGCTCACTGAGCACTTTTCATTTAATCATATTTTCACATCGATGCAGAAACCTGTAAAATTCAGTCCCAGGTGACACAGGTCACGCCATTGACTTCATTGGTGTACGAAAACATAGTAAAGTCTCTTGATTTTATCCTACGCTTGTGTTGATCTGTCAGTTGTATTGATGTTGCCATAAATCTCACAGCTACATCAAATTAACCATAGTCTGTAATTACTTTTTAAATTATATTGATTCTAAGAAAAGAAAGCAGATTAAAAAGTAGTTATCTTTCATGTTACATGTAATATTTATTTTATTGTCATGCTTACTCACAGGGCCAGTGGATTTTAGAGTATTTATTGGCTGACTTTTGTCCATAGCTTTTTCAATTTACTTGATTATAAACCTTATAGTCAGAGTATGGTCACCTGCTTTATTTTCAATTTTTCTCAATCTCAACTGCCTTGGGTGAAGAAATAGTTCCTGCATAATACAGAAAAACTTGTATAAACTCTAATGTTAATAGCTAGAAAACAGTTCCCTGGATGTTCCTCTTAATTGGTCATCAGCCATAACAAAGAAGTTGATATGCATGCAAAGAAAAAAGAACAATTTTAATCTGATATCCTCAGATTCATTGTTTTCATTTGTGTGTGTTTATCTCTTTCTTTGTCAATTTCAGATAATCTTGGGATTCGGGTTATATCATTCTTTTAAGAGGCCTGATACAGACCATCCGTAAGATTTTCGTTTTGTTTTTCTTTTAACTTCATCATTTCAAAGTTAATCTATAAATTTTATCACAATTTAAGATTACTCCACTGACTTCCACAGCTTGCCTATGAAACAAATTTAAAATTTTCAATCCTGTTTCTGGTAAAACATAGATATCTCTTATTTTTTCATTCTATGTAAGCTGGTATTGCTGAAAATTCTATTCACCAAAATATTAGTTTAAAGGACACTTAATTATGTTAATAAATGCTTTAACTAAGCTGCCAGTTCTGAAACATTTTATTGTTTGCAAAATGCAGGTACAGGGAGAATTCTGTAAGAATTAGTTGTTTTGTTTGTTTTTGAAGCAAGCATATAATAGTCAGTTTTGACATGCTTGTTATATAACTATGAACTCTGCTAAGCCTACATCATGTTGATGTTCTTGAATATTTACAGCTATGGCTACCGTAACCTCAGGCAGATATCGTCCCTGATCAGCGGTGTAGGTATTTTCTTCTTTGGCACTGGCCTGTCCTATTATCATTGTGCCCAGGGTTTAATGCATCCCAGCCAATTGGATTCATTGTATTGGGTAAGTTTTTACTTGGGTCTGTTCAGGATAATATACCTTGTATGTAAGAAGTGCAAGTGAAGTAAAGCCTGACCTCTTGGGACGATTCTTGATAGGTTAAGCTCAATAACTGTAGATGCACTAATGTATTATGGGTCTTTTTCCTTTAAGGCTTTTGGGAAACCACTTGTTATCATTCATAGAAGGGGGTGGGGGATGCCATTCTTTGTTTATGTTCATAAAAGGAAGGCAGGCTATGGTTCAGGCAAAGATATTAATTAGAATATTTTTTATTTGTTACATTCTTGAAAATTATAAGTGTTTCTAACAGTAATTCTTAGTAAGAAGATCTTAAAATGTATGTAGACATGCTGATAGGCCAAATATTGAAGTGGATCCAGATAGTTTGTTTGAGGACGAAGCCCCATAAGACAGAGACTGATTGGCTGGTGGAAAGTTTTCACTTTACCATTTCTCTAAATTCTACAACCAGCAAGAATTTAGGCAACATTCCTGTCTGCATAAAAATAACTCTCTTTCTTCAGACCTCTACTGCTTTATACTGCGTATAAGTGGGGTCTCTTTTACATTTAGCACAGCTTAAGGTTGGTTACATTGGCACCACAAGTGGCAGGGCAAGCAGCTTATTCCAAATGTAAAAATAGTTCACTTAAACAAAGCAGTTCTATTCAAAATATAGGTGCATGACATGTAGAAAACTGAATGAAAGAATGTCTTTATTGCAATATTTCTCTAAAATAACAACAGTTATTTCATATTTGTGAAACTCCTGTGAATGTTTAGTGGTGCAATGACCTGCGCAAATTGCTATCAATTTTAATATGTATTACAAAGTTCACCAAATATGATATATTACGCTTTGATTAAAGACAAATTACTTTGAAAGTTTTTTAACATGCAATGAGAAATAGAAAGATTAAGGTTGTAGAATTTGTAATA
Source organism: Elysia crispata (assembly GCA_033675545.1). Lineage (NCBI taxonomy): Eukaryota > Metazoa > Mollusca > Gastropoda > Plakobranchidae > Elysia > Elysia crispata. The sequence continues at coordinate 32,945 of JAWDGP010004073.1, read as the reverse complement.
TATGAGGAGACAGAGGATTTATTGTACTACATTGAAACAATATTAAAAAGAAATATAGCAACCAAAATATATGGCTATATTAAAATAATTTTTTGTGTACAAATTATTCTTTTCTTTTGAAAATAATGAAAATTGTCCTGTTTAAATCAAGAAATGTTTGTATAAAAAGGCTATTGCAGTTCCTATAATTTGAGTTTAACAGTGTTCCACTGGTTTTGTAAATATATTTCTTCCTCAGTGCATTGCCACATTAGCAGGATCGTTTGTGTCTGAAGGAGGTATTGTACCATTCATTTTTTTTTATTCAAAAGATATATATATATATACATATATCTTTTAATTTTCATATTTAAGTAACATTTTTCTATCATTTCCTGAAAAAGAAACTTGTATCAATAAAAGAGATGGCAATGATAATCTGGATGCTAAAATAGATGTTCTAATTGTGCCTTATGCCATGGAATTTAAATAAACTGAACACGATTAAAATAATGATTATGACAGAACGTTTGTCTTGCGGTTGATAAAAATAGTCTATATCTTCCATTTTGAAATGAGTTTTGTGGCTAGGATTGCACACTTTAAGGCTTTATTCCGCAGAAAAAGATATCTTTGCAAACAGCATGTGTCATAAATCGAAGCCAAACCCACATCCATTGATCTCTCTTCCCTCCGTATGCTTGTCTCTGTTTACAACCCAACTGGAGTATCTAGAAATCTAAATAAAACTTGCTAGACAAAGATAATATAATAATTTTATTGCAGGCTTGACTAGAAATTTCTTGCAATGCTAAAGATGGACAATTGAAGCTAAAAATGATGAAAGATATTACAAAAAGACCAAAAGCTGTTGTGTTAGAAGTCCTATAACTTTCTAGCGAGGCGACCTGGCGCCCACAAACCTTGCATGTTTTATGTTCAGCACTATATAATTTGTGGAGTAACCTCACGCTCAAATCACAGCTTTAACATTTTTATTCATTAACCATTTCTTCATCAGTATTTTGAATGGCATTGTTATTAAGGCGGAAGTCTTTTTTTTTAAATAGAATTTAAAATGCATCGCAGAACTGAAAGTCAGCTTTGAATCAGTGAAATCTGTTAAATTAGATCGACATCTAGATCTTGGTCAAGAAGTCAAAAGGACTTCGTTTGTTTGATTGTTTTCAACCAGAAGAATTTGCTAATAAGGATCCACAGTTTTTAATGTTTAACGCATCTTTTTTTGACTTCAAAAAATTTTCTGAATATCAAGTTTGTCCCCTTTTCAATAAGACACAGTAAAAAAAAGTAAGTTATCAAGATAGCTGAATAAAAATTGTTGCAGTTAACAGATCTAAAGATGAATTTAATCTCTCTTTTAAGTTTTAGAATCCTATTGTGATAACTTTTTTTTTAACTTTATTAAAGCCTCAAAAAAGTAAGTCGGGACATATTAGCAAAAACAAAGATTCTCAGTCACAAAAAAAGTTAAAAATCTAAAAATATGTAAGTGCACAATAAACGAGATAAATTAGTTTATTTGATACAAAATCTTGGATTTATATTGTTTGTTTTACAATTCAAAAATGTATAGTTTGATTTCAAACAAGGGTTAAAATGATCTAAGAATAACTTGGAATTAAATCAATTAATTTGTTCAAGCCTTCTAATGACAAAATAATTAAAGTTTATTGAGGATTTTGAAAATATTCCTTAGGATTTCCCTTTTTTTTTATTTGTTTCAAAGTGGTGTAAAATAATGTGATGCATTTGTGAACTCTTGCATGCTTTAAGGTTAAATTATCAACTGATGCTTAAAATAATTTAATGAAATAATTATGCTTAACCACTCATTTTCCTTTTCAGCAACCCTTCTTGTTGCTGTCAACCAAGTGAAAAAAAGTTCTCAAGCCTTAGATATGACCTTTACAGAATACTGTAAGTATTTCATGCGAGCAATTAATTTTGTACTAGGACAGAAATAGACTTGGACCAAAATACAAGAAAACAAGAACATAGAAAAGCAATGAAATTTAAATTATATCTATGTTTTCAGTATCATTAGGCATTGCTTTTAAGGACTTTTAGTAGTTTTGCATTTTTAAGATCCAGAATACTTCATCCTCTAACAGAATAAAGGGTAAACCTCTGCTAGTTGATGGACTATTAATAAAATTATTTTAGGCTTTCCTTAAAACATATAGAGGCTTCTTGAGCACGGTTGTTTTGGTAAGATTTCACTCTAACCTCATGTGAACCACATAAGAGAGTTTCCAGACATCTTCATTGGTTGGGGAGCGATTTTATACAGATAGTAGAGTTAAATTTTTTTGTATTTTCTATAATTCTAACCCATGCCATTTTCACTACATTCAACACTTCTTGCCTTCTCTCATATTTGTGTATGCTCTGCATTAATTTCCAGTGATCAGAGGAGTTGATCCCAATGTGAATGTGGTCCTCTTGGAAGATTTGGCAGCAGTGTTGGGAGTAGGCATTGCTGCAGCATGCATTGGTATTTCAGCGTACACAGGCTCCCCTCTTGCTGATGCTGTAGGATCAGGCTTGATAGGGACTCTTTTAGGAGGAGTGGCAGCCTTTATTATATATCAGAATACTTACCAACTAGTTGGCAGGTAGGTTTAGGATTTTCTCTTAAGGCATTTTTCCCTTCATAGACAATTTCATTTTTGCCCATGTTTTTTTTTTCTCATTTTTCTAGGCATTAAGTGTGTTACTTGAGATAGATTTTACTGAAAGTTACACTTCAATAATGTCATTCCAAGCAAATTTACAAGTTTTTGTTTTTTCTATATGTACTTTGAAAGACATTTTTCATTAATATATAAATGTAATGTATATTCAAATTTTTTTATTCATTTCTCTATTTATTTTTCTATGCATATTGATATGGCATCAGATTTTCTCTCTTAAGTTTGACACTGAATGTCAATGTATTCCAATACCCTACCAGATCTATTCCTTTGGATGAGAGACAAGACATTAGCAAGCTTCTGGAGACAGATAGGATGATTAGGTGATTAAATTATAATGCAAAACCAAATAGGGAGCAGGGGTGAGGGCTGGGGGGCAAAAAATCATAGAATGAATATTTTTTATTGCACCTCTTCATTTGTGCAACAGAGTTTTTAAATTGAAGAATCAAACCAAGTTTTGAGCCTTTTGTAAGCTCTAATAATTTTTACCGGTTTATCAAACAAGTTGGTGTCAGGTTTCTGGGAAAAGGAAAATTAAGAAATTTATTTCCAAACTCTATGCAGCCCCCAAAGTCTCTAGTATTATCAAGCAAAATCTGAGCCCACACATGAAGATTGGGCATGTTATTTCATTACATATAGGTCATTGTAATGAAAGAAAAGCATTGTTAAGCCAATCCACTTTCCTCCCATGCACATACTAACTTAGAGCTAGGGCTGCATTTGACAGGTGATTTATGACCTTTTGTTCGATTTTATCACATAAATTTATTCCATTTTTTTTTAATATTTGTAATTATTTTATAACCTTTTTACACACCTTTCTATACATTTCCTTTTGTCCTCCTGCATAGATCCCTTCATGACATCAAAGCTACAGAGATGGGAGGTGTAGTTCGTTATAAGGCTGAGGTGGACTTTGATGGCAGAGAAATAACACGTGCATACTTGTACAAGCAGGATATAGATGCAATGCTGCTTGTAAGATATCTAGGAAATTGTTTTATCCTCCAAATAGAAATTAATCTGCTTTTTTTTTCCTTTCAAAATTAGGAAAGGATAAGAAATATGAAATATTTTGAAAAAATTGTGCCCGCATATAGAGTTGGTCAACATTTCTAGTACTACAAAAGAAAAAGTAAGAAGATAAAACCAAACAAGTAGTGCTTTTTCAAAACAAATTTTTTTTTAAGGAGCTAATGAAGATGATCAATTGGATAGAATTATTCTATTCCATATACAAGAATGTGAGAAACTCAAAATGATAAGATGTTAAACAGAAAACTTTATTAAAATCTCACTGCGAAATCCCAGTACAGGTTCATGAAAATGTTATTTAAATAAAAGTACGTAAAAGTTAAAATATGTGGAGTTTTTCTTTAGGCTTTTTTTTTTATTATTTTTTTTTTTAAAGTGGGGTTAGAGGGGAAGGTGAGTGTAAGTTTATTCAAATTCTTTCAACATCTCTTTGATATGGAGATATAATCTAAGAAGAAAAGAATTTCAGTACGTCTGCGTTCTCACTTATGGCAACCTTTATCTTCCTCTACATTATTATTTGAGGAAACTTTTGTCCTTGCCACGGATGGAGTGCGTCTTGTCAACAACAGTTTGTTAGCTCTGAGTGCTCCCTCATACCCAGTCTAAATGAGTGACATTCTGCTCATGTCATGTAATGTTAAAAATTGCATAAAATTATCATAACTCTGAAAAGTTATATTTTAAGCTTTCGTAAAATAGTGAGAGAAAGTAGAAGCAAGCTGGCACTGTTTTCTTAAGGGTTATATGTTCAACTCTTTTACAGGAAGCACAAGGCCTTGAGACAACAGAAGATCTGGAGAAATTCATGTTAAACCATGGTGAAAAGATTATAGATGCATTAGGAGAAGAGGTGGACAGAATAGAAAAATCGCTTAAGGTATAAAAACAATGCTTATTAAATTGTTAATTAATTTATTGTATAAGGGGGCAAATCCGCGGTTTTTACAGACCTATTTTTGGGCCTACATAGGGATACATTTTGCACTAAAACTTTGATAAAAATTATTCAATTCTCATGAACCACATTTCAAAATAAAGGGCTTTACTGTCATGGTAAAATCAAAAGTTAACTTTAATTTTGTATGCACATTTGCTTTTTGTTGTCTTTGGATCCTGCTTCTTTTGGGAGTGTAGATCTACATTTAGACCTTTCATAATCCTTTTTCACTATTGTCAGTGTCTGAATCAGAACTAATTCAGGAACTACTGTTGTAATCATCGCAATCCATACGCTTTTTGATTATTTTCGAGCTTCAGAGCTTTTATAGGACTGAGGTCTATTCTGTTTACTAGGATCACCTATTCACAACAGTAGGCTAGCAACGAATCCGAAAGTAAAAACTGCTGAAAATGACTAATTCTTCCTTTAATACTTAAAAAAGCTCCTAACTGAAAGATTATGGTGTCAACATCCGGTTATCATAAGTTGGTTGGCTTTTATTGAAAAAGGATTGGATTAGAATAAAATTATGTTAGTCTGTGTATCACACTGTGTGGCGAGCTGTAAAGATGGTATTTTTTTTACCCACCCTATACTAAGAGTTAAGTATGTAATGAACATTAAATTGTGATAGACATAGCCCTAGTCAGTCATGATCAATATAATCTCAACTGAGACATATATCTATTCCGTGGAGAGAACCTTCTGAGAGCAATTTATTGCCAGGAATTCTTTGATACAAGTCTCAATATCTGAACTTTCTGTCAACTCTTTACTTGTATTCAAACAACAAAATAGAAACTGCTACCTGTATCACTGCTTCAAATACATAAGATGTTACATATATGAACTTTGTTGCCTATGCTGTGTCTGAAGATGTAGAATCTCCTTAGTTCAGCATGTCTTGTATATTGACCTTTCAGTGATCAGAAGAACTATTATTGGTCTCAAAGATACCTTATCTTGATTAATATGTCACTATTAGAAATCTGTAATTGATTTGACATTTTTCTTTATATGATAGTAAATATTTTTTAAAGAAATTTTTGTTTTGATTTATTTGCTCTAGTTGTGAAGCAAATTGAAGAAAGTTGGTTTTTTTTCTTTGACAGACCAAGCATCCTGAGATACGACATGTAGACCTTGAAGCTTTGTGATCAGAGTGATGGACCTGGAGAAAATGGAGCTTGATAAAGATGATGCTTGGATCAATGTTATCAGCTTCTCCATCAGTATGAAAGCCCCTTCCCGTTATTCAAGTGGGAATTAAAGTGAAGCCTTTTGAATTAGAGTATCTGTGTTAATGATGATTCTTATCTGAGTTTTAATATGCTGTGATGTTTTAACCACTTTATGTTTTACTCCTTTTTCTTTTACCTTAGATTTTCTTATTTGAACTACATAATGAACATCCCAATATTCCTACCCTGCGAAATATCATAATGCTTGAAAAATATGGATGGAGAACAGGGATAGACCTTTTATTCTGAATTAAAGATAAGTTATCAGTAGCTAAATTGTTTATTTGGGTTTTTGCTTCATTGAGAAAATGTGTCAGGCATTGTACCTTGTTTGTTTGATGGTTGTTTTTTTTTAAGTTTTGTTTTTACTTTTTTATTGTAATAAACAAGATGCATTGAAAGACATTTCTTTATATTTTAGCATGGATATTATCTTTACTACACCTCAAAATATTCAGCTATGGTTAATAGCTGTTTATGTATAGCAGGAAACAATTTATGATGATTCAAGTGCAAGCAACATCTAAATGACAAAAGACAGCTTGGAATATATAATATTTGTAGATTTTATGGTCTTAGTGTGGTAAAGTTCTTAGAATATATTTTATTCAAGCAAAATTTTGTAAACAATTATTTTATGTTTTAATAAGCTTAGACTGTATATACTTAAAGAAAAATGATAAATGAGGTGCTTTGGAGTTTTATCTCAGTTTAATGATAACAACCTTAGACTAGAATTGTTGATTTTTTTTTTCATCTCCTCTTGAGCAAAAAGGCAATGTTTTAGCTCATTTTTTTTTTTTTAATTTCTTATGTCTGTTATAATGTGAAATTGTCTCACAAAAACAATTGTCTTTAAGCATGATTTATTACATATTTATATTAAATGCTTCAGTGCCATTCCCCTCTCTCTCTAATTTTTCTTGCATAATAGAATTGTTTTTTTTTAAATGGGTTTTGCAACAGTTTTCTACTTATCAACATTCAAGCTGCTTCACATGAAGATCAGTAGAAAGCCTCTGCATTTTAAAATCATGTGTTTTTGTGATCTAGATTTTATTTTACTGAATTGTGTCCTTGGAAATTGTTTCTGTGTCTCGAAATGTCAAATATTTGTATTTTTGGCCAAATTCAAATGTAAGTCATATACTTTTGAATGTATTTTAAATAATCACAATGGTAAAAAAAACTTCTTTTGCAAATCTGCCAATTTTGCAGTGAAGTTGGTGTCAAAAAGGAAATATGTTCTAAAATTATGAAATCTATAAAAATCTGATAAAGGAAAGCTAGCATGTCACAAACAGTTTGAGGGAGAAAATAATTGATTAATTGTGGTCCTTTCACATCTGTGAACAAGTACTTTGTACAGATAGATTATAATTTTAATAGCTCTTCTCATATCTTTACCCAAGTAATGCTAGCCTCTCCTAGGCCTGAATGGGCAGTTTGTTATCCTACCATCACAATATTCTTTTTAGGACCTATTTTTCGTCTTTCAGTACCTTTGCTTTAATCGTGTATTAAAGAAGAGAAAAGACAAAATTCTTTTAATCAATCTGATCATCCACTCAGTTTGTAACTTGTATCATTCATGATGTGGTTTTATTTTGTGACTGAAATTCGTCCTCCTCAAAGATAAATTGATGTATAATTACAAATATCACAGAATAAATGTTGGTAATAAACCTGTTTTGAAGAGACTAAGTTAATTCAACTCTTTTTTTTACCTCTTTGGAGGTAAGAAAAGGGGAAATGAGTATATGCAAATTTCTTTAACCTGAAGATGCAACACTTTGCGAATTAGGCATACACATCATGCCTTTCTTATTCTAATGCCTAGTTTATGTGTTTGCATAAATTAATTAAAAAATTCTACACTTTCAAAAATTGAAAAAAAATCTCCTCAATGTGTTTCTATGTACAATTTTGATTTAAGACATAAAGCTCTTTTTTAAATATAGCAGGATTTTCTCATGTCTTGTGCCTTTATTTTTTAAGAATACGCAACAATATATTTCCAATTAATCTAGGGGAAAAAAAAGAATATTTGTGTTTCTTAATTTAGCTTTGAATCTAATAAATTTATTTGAGAGAGAGCAAAAAAAATCATCTCAGAAAAGTAAACAGTCTCTTCATATTTGAATCATTGATAAACACATTCTTCTTTGTGTCATTTTATAGTCGAGGTGGATGAGTCAATAATTGTTTTTGAAAATTGTATAACAAATGCAGCAGTCCTTCTGCATGATTGACATATATTCGAGTTTTGAGATACACTTTAATTTTGTGTTCATTCTGCCCTTATCTTTTTAAAGGGCAAATTGATAAGTTTATCCCATCTCAACTTGTTGCATTTAAAGATAGTCACAGTATTGTGTGTTTCTTGTGTTATGTAAGTTAAATTACCAATCCTTATATATTAAGATGGCTGGTTACCTAGATTTGCTAGAGGCCAATACAGCAATATATTTATTTATTTATATTAATATTATGTGGCCATCATCTTGGTTGTTGTTAAAGCTGAATAAAGTGTAGAAATTTAAAAGAAATACAAATATAACATTGGCGTCAATGATGAAAACTAGTTCAAATGTTAATTCTGTAATTGCTAAACTCTTTTTGTGTGTGTGTAATTTTCATTCATAAACTGTTTGGGTTAAAAGAAAATCTTGTTTCCTAAATTTATGAAACTTCAACATGCCGACAGCTTTTTTAAAGCACTAAGGAACCAGGTAGTAATGATTACTTATTCTTATTCTATATGATGTTGATATTATTTGTGAGCTCATCTTTGAACTAGATTGTTTGATTTTAGCAAATATGAAGTGAGATTTAAACCATCAATGTCTTATACTGTAAAAAATAATTCATAAGCATTATTAAGCCATTTGAAGCTGTCCTGGTTTTTGTTTTCAAAGCTGAGCTAGATGGAAGCATAAAAAACCTACACCTTACAAACTTCCTTAAACACTTTTAGATTTGTATCTATTTCAGGCTGGATGCCCCTTAACTCTGACAACACACAATACAATTATAATCAGGCAAAGTAGGATTCACATTTATAAAGCCATGATCTCCTTGCATAAAATTATAAGATTAGGCTAGTGGCCTCCCTTTGTAACAAGAACAAGTTTTCTCCTTAGGGCCGGGCAAAATCCCGCTTAGGCTGGACTCAAGACGGCCGGGATCCATTGTTTTTTTAACTCTACTCCGACCCGACTCAATCCGAACTCCATCAAAATAATGAATAAAATAAGGCAAAATAGTAGGCTGTAAGACAGAGCAATGCACAATCCTCCTGCTAGTCAAACCGCGCTCTGCTTCATTGGGAGTCGACTTCGATGCTTGGTTCCTGGGGATCTTTGTGGAGTTGGATTAGAATCCGTGGAAAAACCATAACTATGCTGGGTTATTATTGTTGAACTTTTCAGTACCCCACATTAACTTGTGGTGCCCTTTCCCCCTCCCACACACACATGCATACACTGGAAGAATGCATGGCTGGTGACTGCAAACACATGTGATGTGTGCACCCCATGCAGATCAAGCAAGCCGTCAATTTTACAGTCTTGGCCAAGCCAATTTTTTTTGCTATTCCAAGAGCCTTCTTATAGGTTGCAGAGGCAGGGGCGGATTTGTTGCTCTGAATGGACTTAACTCTGGGTCAGCCCGACACTAAGCCCTGACTCAAGTTCAGTCCGATGCCCAGCCTTATCTCCTCTCTCCCGCACCCTTTGCACGTTGGGGAACTTCACCTGAAGAAATTAGATCTAATTTTAATAGTGAAGGAGGTACAAATAAGCATTTTTTTTTATAACATATCATTTCATGTTGCAAAATCAGTCCAATTGCAGGCAGGATATATTGTAAGATGAATGCAAAGCAATGTCCAAGAAAAGATCTTTAAACATAAAGCAATTGGCTTACTTGTATAACTTTTTGAAACTAATCCAACCGTCTAGGTCATGCTTGTTTTTTGCTTTTATCTGTAATGTCATTTTAAGAGCTAGTTTTTTATGTAATTTTGAATTGGTCCATTTATTTTTATTACTAGAAATGAGTGATGCATTTTGCATCTAACATCCAATTTATTACATAGCAGCCACGCATCTTTTTTGATCATCCTAGCACTAGTATTACTTATGCCATTTACAATTATTTCGACATGTCTCATCACTGCCATAGTTTTAACCCTTTTAATATTTTAAAAACTTATTGCATTCTTGTTGTTATTTTTTTTCAGTATTGCACTGTATGATGATCTATTTACATAGATGCTTCCATTTAATTTTCATTTGTTATGTGGCACTTCTGTATGTGTATTTAGACAGTCCTGTAGTATGAACCACAGGTGTTTTTTGTAAGTTATCTTGCATTAACAACCAAAGAGAATCAGTATGTTTGTTATTTTTTCACAATGGGTGCATTTCTTGTATGTAACTATGGACAAGTTTAGGCATGATATGTGGTCTGACATAATTAATCCACAAATAATTTTGGACAGGAATTTTTTTTTAATTTTCTTGAGTAGGGGGTATATGGTACTGGTGATGGAAGTAAGAACCTACTGCTTTGAGTAATGATTTGGGTGTCATCTTTCCCAACAATCCAATACTATTGTAGCTTTTCACTTTTAAAAGTAAGATTTTGAACTATTGCATGTAAACTCTATTTTATTTAAATTTAAGTTTGTTTATTTTTCTCATGACAGCTTATGTTGAAAAGGGAATTTCAAAAGTTTTAGAATGTGACTTTTCAAGTCATTTTTGCCATTAAATCACTTCTAGTTTTCTGAAGCAATAATTCCAAGTTTCTTTCTTTCTGCATTTGGAATAATTAAACTATCCACCTCAGGCTTGTATTACTCATAACATTCTATTATAGATTCCAGAGAATTATTTACATGTGTAGAGTTAAAAAATTTTTAAGTAAACCTATTTGACTCAATACATGGTAATACTGGCTAAAGACATTTGAAGACTTAAAGGCTAGTTGTAATGATTTTTTGGGCTGTAATCTGTATTTTTGTTTCTTAAAGCTAGATCTAGTCTAATGTGCAGGAAATAAAATTGTGTGCATCATTCTGTTTTGCTGATATGTGCTGTTTCATTTCAATTTAATATGTAAACACTTTTTTTTTTTTTTAGATATTATGCTAGATAGAATTCATTTAGAGATCAATGTTTAGAATCTATGAGCTAACATATGACAGAAGTCAGGAGTTTGAGAAACTATTTAGCTTTGTGTCTTATACTGTCGTTGCTTTAGTGCAAGGGAGGAGAATGATTCTTTTCAATATCTGACCCCAACAAATATAGTTATGTAGTTTTCTTTAGTCTGGGAATGGGAAATCCTCTTTAATCACTAACTAGCTTATTTGAATGTCTCTTTGAGGTATACATGTTAGGATATTAATGCATTGTGGTCCTAACAGGTTTTTTTTGTTGTTTTTTTTTTTTATAAGTAAATAATATGATATTAAATTTTGTTTCACATATTTGTCTGGAAATCAGTCATATGAGTTGGATGTCAAATTTGAATTTTGAAAAAAAAAAAAGAAAAAAGAAAGAAAATTATTAAAGCTGGATATATTTCTTTCTTTTCACTATTTTTAAAGGAGCAAAAAGTTATAATTTCACTATTGAGTGTGATATTGACAAACAACTTATCTGAACTTAGCACAAAAAATTTTTTGAAAAATAAGAATAAGGTAAATTACATTTCAAGTAAGTATACATTTTTATCAATTGGTTGGAAGTTAAGGAGATTAAGATTTTGTTTACTGAATGAAATGATGCATAAGCTTTGTATCCTCCTATGCAGCATGTAATTTCGGAAATGAACTTTTTTTTAACCTTGATGCCTGAGCATGATTTGGTCACAACGATGTGAGAAGGATAATTTAATCACAGATAAACCTGAATATAGTGGAATTTCCACCCTTTTTTAAATTAATTTTTGCCTTTGTTTTTGTTCCATATAAGACCTTTGACGTATCCACAAGGAAAAGTTTCCATATTGAGTAGAAAATCCTGTCAATAATGCTGTCATTTAAATATTTCCAGGCCAACTTAAAAAAAACACCTTGTGAAGAAAAATTGTAATCAAAATTTAACTTTTTTTTTAACCAGGTTAGTACTTTTTGAAAAATTTCTTAATGTAGCCGTATTTATTGTACCAACAAATAAAAGAAAATTGCTCTGCATATTAATTTTTTGAGCAGTAGTTTTTGTTTGTTGTTTATTTTTTAGTTTTGAATCTATATTTTATAAAATTATTCATGTGCTTTTTATATTGTTGACATGAGCATTGTTTTTATTTCATAAACCTGCAATAAAGATGCTCTCCTCCGGAAAGGCTCAAAGCTAACGTTTGTCTTGGTTTGTCTTAAGGTCAGCAATTTTGTGAACATTTTCACCAAGTCTGTCTATCTTTTGTGCCTGTATCTGTCTTGTTCCCTTTCTTACTCTTTTTTCCTTTCTAATTCTCTCACTGTCTCTTTTTACTGTCAGTTCCTCCAAAAAATTTTGATCCCAACAATATTTTAATAGTCATCAAAATGTCAAATACCTTCAAATGCCTTTGAATGATCAGATTAGGCATAAACCAACATATTCCATACACATGCGCACGCCAAATGCGAAATAGGTTGACAAGTGACATGTTCTGATTCATTCCTTTAGGGGAATTGCAAAGAAATTCAAAATGAGAAAACCTCGAAACGAATGAAGCACTTTTTTAAATAAAGTGGGGAGGGGGGAGGACTAATTACCTAATCTGTTCCTAATCGATTCCCTGATTTACCCATTATCCCATCATTGTACAACTTTGAGGAGGTGTAAAGGCTTGTAAGGAAATTTTTACAGAGGATGCAGTGTCCTGCTCCAGTTCTGAAAGACTGACTTAGGGGAGTATGATATAACTGCGTTACTTCTCTCCTACCTGCTTTGGACATTGAAAAACTTCTTACTTTGAGCGAACAAGACAATCGCCATATAGAGTGGGTTTTTATACTGGCACTTGATGCTGGTGAAAATTAAATCATAATAATATTATTATAAAGTCAATAGTTATTATACTTAATGATATAAGTGATCTTGTTCAGACTTTTCAAATCAAATGCTTTACTGGCCTTATTATCATTGCAATTGTAATGGGTTTAATACGTAAGGGGGAGGGTTGTTTGTTTGTTAGTTTTTTAATGCAAAAAGAAAAAAAATCACTTTTCTTTCTCCGTCGTCCAGTTTATTTAATCCTCCATCTCTCGCACTCTCTGTCTCTGTCTGAATGTCTGTCTGTCTCTCTCTCTCTTTCTCTCTCTCTCTCTCTCTCTCTCTCTCTCTCTCTCTCTCTCTCTCTCTCTCTCTCTCTCTCTCTCTCTCTCTCTCTCTCTCTCTCTCTCTCTCTCTCTCTCTCTCTCTCTCTCTCTCTCTCTCTCTCTCTCTCTCTCTCTCTCTCTCTCTCTCTCTTTCACCTTTATTATTGCTCATCTTTATTCCTTCCTCAGTGTGTCATGGAAAGAAAGAAAGACATCACGTGCTTAATAAAAGTTATGACTGTGATTCAAAAACACATTTATCGTGACAGAAAACAATCGCAGAAATTTAATATTTTCTGAAATAAACATGATTCCAGGCACCAATCATTTTCTTTAGCATTAATTTTAAAATAACGTTTGATTTAGTGATCTTTACGAAACATTAGTTTTCAGCACCTTTTTTATGTTTACATGAATCTATTTTATATTAATATGATTTATAATATTTTGTCAAGATTATACTCCTACTATCGTCTGTCGAGAAACTGACTTATAGTCCATTGCTTGTATTTCTTACGTTTACTGATTTAGACTACCATTTTGACACCAACTGATTTGAGTTAGGGCTTCAGCTTTTCATAAATGATTCAGACCAAATCCTGTAAGATTTATTGTACGTGTCAGCGCAATAGCCCATTCTGTTCTTCAGAATCTTAATGAGTTTGAAAGGATCTTTCACAGCACCGTCAACAGGAGCGATGTAAACATCCCTAGGCTTTGGAGTCAACAACCTGATAAAAACACTAGTTCTGTTGTTGAGATTTGCCCTAAAGAAAAAAATGTTTTGTAAGATTTTTTCCTCATATAAGTTACACAACCTTATATGAATAGTTCATTCTGCACTTCTATTTCCCAGCACTGCTTCAGTGCCTGTTGTTGGTCACGATTGTGAAATATTTCTTTCAGGTTAGTCTTGTCTCTTTCACATGAAAATAATTAAAGCGCTACAGCATAATAAAATTTAGTTCGATGTTATGTTTTTTTTTTTTGTGTTTTGTTTTGTTGGTTTTTTTTTCCAAACTTTTTCCCACACAATTTTATAAGCGATCTTAGAAATTCAGATTTGACCTTACCAGACAAACTAAACCTGTTTTTCAGAATAAGCTCGAAAGGCCCAGTGCAAAAGAAACAAGTATTTCAAAATATTATGGGCTTTTAACAGTTTCTGTAGATTCCTCATGACCAGTTTCTTAATTGTAATCTTGGTGAAGTCATTTCCTAGGCGAAAACTGAAAGTTACCATCATTATGTCTAGTAGAATTTCTTTTTTTTTTTTTTCAATGTAAAATATCTGAATATTCCCAAATGGGTGGGGTTCCTTTTTGAGGAAATGAAATGGACAAATGTGGTCTTTTCAAAACCTACTCGTCAGTTTCCTATACTGGTTTTTCCACATGTTTCATTAGAATTTCTCTTTTTTAAACAAGGTTTGGATGAAATAAGAGGAAACATGACAATCATCAGAAAAGTTGTTTTTTTTTAAAAGTGTGTGTGAATATATGTGGCGGGAATGGGGGGCATAGAAGCAATTTGATGTGGCAAAAAAAAAAGAAAAAAAATCCAGCGGACTGGAAACCACCGGTTAAGGGGAAAAATAATTAAGGGAGTCATGAAAACACGTGATTGGGGAAAAGAGGAAGAGTGGAGTTGGAAAATCTGACCAGAGGGAAAAAAAAAAGAAAAAAAAGAGAACTAGAAGTCACGGGAGAGAGAAAAAATTGACAAGCAGGTTTGGGAGCGACAGGGTGCTTGTTTTTCTGATCCTGCACCTTTTGGATGAGGATTAGATAAATTTTAAGGGTCGCATCTGGTCTCTCAACAGGAATTTGCAGCTGGAAACCAAAAGGTTATTTAATATCTTTAGTGCAATGTCATAGCAACCTCTCATGTGACCATTAGACAGCTCAGGACATGAATCAATTGCCGTACTTCTGTATAAAATTCAGCCCGGCGTTTTGTTTGGTGTCTCTGGAAAGGAGTGGGGGAAGGGGGGCAGAGAGAGAGAGAGAGAGAGAGAGAGAGAGAGAGAGAGAGAGAGAGAGAGAGAGAGAGAGAGAGAGAGAGAGAGAGAGAGAGAGAGAAACTGGACAAATGGATGGATTGGATAAGGAAGATAACGGCCAAGCAAACAAATAAAGAGAAAGAAAAAGTAAATGATCCGAATAGCTGTAAACGAGCAAAAATTGAAAATGGAAACAAAATTTGAACTGAAACTATGAAAAAATACAAGGTAAATATCTTGATTCGGTATTAAAAGCGAGCCTTGTTTTAAAATCATGCACCATCGTGCTTTGCAAAGTATCGTCAACAGCTACTTGCTTAGGACCAGATTTCTTTCTGAATGTCTCAAGGAACTAATAAACGCCAAATAATTCCTTATTTTTAATTAAAGAATAAGCTTGAGAAATGTGTTGAACTTCTTACAATGAAATGGTTTCGACTAGGAAAAAGAAAACAAAAAAGAAAAAAAAGCATGATTATTTAGAATAAAAAAAAGAATTACAAAAGAAAACAAAATTGAAAATCAAATAGGTATAAATGATAGCGAAAACTTTCATGCTTGTTTTTATAAAGCTCAAATAAAGAGAAAAAGTAGCGATGCCATTTATCCTTAGCAACAATTAGTTACTGGTTCTAAATTGTTATGATATATTGTTTCTCAACGCCAAGAATGATCCAAATGTATTGGGAAATCAGTCTTCATCTTAATAAATCTGTGGTGCCATGTATTTTAAGCACGACCCATATGGAGGATCAGGGCTGATTCTATTCATCACCATAGACACCACATTAATTCTCTCAATGTTACAGTTATCAGTTAGTTGAAATCTGTTTGCTTTTCTTTGCGTATGCTTCACAATGGTTTAAAGAAAGTGATATTATGACAACTTAAAGGGCTTGTGTCAACAACTATAGAGTACGGAATTCTAAGCATCGAGGCAATCTAAGCACCGGCTAATCAACTCAAAATGTCAAAAATCTTTTTCAATAGGTGTTCCCATCACCTGTTTAGATTGAGTTATAGCAGATTTAGAATAAGATAAACATATTAAGAAAAACGTTTTCGTTGATTTTTTTTTTTTTTTTTTTGGAAAGCCGACCAGCAAGATTTTTTCCACGTCTTCAATTTTATCTTGCACAACACAGCTTTTTTATCTATGTCCGAAAGCGCCTTACGTAAAAATCCAAAAAGCTAATTGTGTTTGATGAAGAAATCCGCATGAATAATTTTTTAGCTTACGGGAAAGATAATTTATTTATGCTTACAAAACAATTTTTAATTGTAGAAATTTTATATAGATGTTATATATTTTTATTTTTTAGAGGTCATGATGTGTATGTAATGTGTGAAGACACAGGCTCATAGGACTAGATACCAGGTTTTCTGACATAAATCTATAACTAGTCTTATTAATCCATCTTTACTTTTACTTTATATGTTTTCTCTCATGTCAGAAGTGCTCTCTCTTTCCCTCTGTCTCTCTCTTTCTCTCTGTCTCTCTCTCTCTCTCTGTCTCTGTCTCTCTCTCTCTCTCTCTCTCTGTCTCTCTCTCTTTCTCCCTCTCCCTCTGTCTCTCTCTGTCTGTCTGTCTGTCTGTCTGTCTCTGTCTCTGTCTCTGTCTCTGTCTCTGTCTCTCTCTCTCTCTCTCTCTCTCTCTCTCTCTCTCTCTCTCTCTCTCTTCTCTCCTCTCCAAAACCACAAGATGAGTGTTTTTAGATTAACAATAATTTATCTCCATATGGCCTTTATCGACATTTTAATTTTATTTATGTAAAATTTGAGGAACTTTATCCCCAAAAATTAGAACTTCCCACGGTCGCAGCTTCATGGTCTATAGATTTTATCCTGAGGTTCTTGGGTGGCAAAAAATATAGTTAACGTTTGCTGGAGTGTGAAATAGATATGGATCTATGCGCCTTCTATTTTCCTTTTACATGATGCTTAAATTAACCAAAATTAGTTTCGTTGCATCTCTTCCTTCTTTAACTAGGCCAGAAAATTTTAAAGACCATTATTAAAACTATCAAATTTTTTTCTTCAACATCAAAACGCAAAATGGCAGACTGTATAAAAATGTTTCGGGCCAATGCTCCTTCTCTGTCTCTTTTGAATAAGAGCTGATTTAATATAAAATCTATTTGACTACCCTCTAAATTTTACGCTGCTTCGACCATTGTAAATTAACGTTACATTCTTGGATCATGGAATCATTTTTGAAGTTTTCAACCCTCTTAGACAATGAAATTTACCAAGGCCTGAGTATAAAACCAATATGGATCCAAGTGTTTTCTTTCAGATGACACTTAAATTAACCTGAATTCTCTGTAATTCTTATGGTTATTTTTTCCACCTTTTGTGCTTAATGAGCAGTATTTTAACGATTTAATTCATTATGATGAAGATGTTGTTGTCCTTCAACATCATAATTTCAAAGAATAGATTTCAAAACTTTTAAGGCTCAATGCTTTTCACTGTCTTTTTTAGCTATAATCTTATACTTTATGCTGTTTCGAAATTATTACCTCTATATTCTAGGCAATTCCTACCAATATAAAGAGGTTTGAAAATAAATAATGACAATGATGTTTACGTATGTTGGAGTAACCACTAGTGATTACGGTCTGGGTTGTAAAAAAGAGGTGTCACTTTTTTACGCAATCACGTAAACCAAGCAAAATCATGCGCAACCAAGCTAAACCACGTCCAACCAGTCGCAACTACACAGGTAAAAAAGCGCAACCATGCATGACAGTTAACAAATGGTTAGTTGCCAAAAACTGGGACATCCTATGGGTGTTCGTTTAAATGTCATTTTTTTTTCTATTTCCATTACTCACTTGCAATATCCATACTTGTAATTTGTCTATTGTATGAAGTTAAAATTTTGATCATTTTCACTCAGGTTGCTGACAATATCAATGTCAATAGACTCTTTTACCTACAATCGTTTACTGATCTGCTGGAAAAGCCTCAAAGAGTTACACACAACAAAAATTACGTCTATTTCTAACGATTTTTAGAGCTTAAACTGCTGTGAAATTAAATTATATTTCGTGATTGATGATATCCTTTGTGGCGAATTATGCATAATATTATTCAAAAATATATCATTTATTCCATTTTGTTACGTTCGATATTATTCCTAGATCCTATGACTCAATAATGTTTATTTACTTGTAGCTTTTCATCAGTTTCAACTTTCATCTTTTACAATCAAGGAACTAATGTTAGTACGTTGTAAGGTGCATATTCAGGGGCAATCTAGAGCTATCTACGAAATTTAAACGTGGGGCACACACCGGCTAATTTTTTTTTCTATATCTATTTCTATTATCTGTCTGATTGCCAAGCGCCTCCCAACAACAAGGAAATGGGTAATGAACTGTAAAAACATACTCTGTGAGAATTTAGAAAAAGATATTTGTGGAAAAAAGAACAGACAAGGAATTACGTCTACAAACTTTGAACAGTTGTTATAGATTAAAGCATTGCTCCCAATCGTATGAAACAACATAACGCTTAAACGTGGTTGCGCTATTTGGCTTATTCAGTTATTGTGTGGTTTTGCGTGATTTGATGTAGTTGCGCGTAGTTTCGTTTGTTTGCGCGTGGTTTTGCTTGGTTTCGCGTCATTGCCTAAAAAGTGACAGCCTAAAAAAGTGAGACAGGTTCAGATACATGAAATGCGACAATATTTCCAATGCATTATCTGTGCTAGTTATAGACCTAATTAAATGAACTTACTTAGATTTAAAATACAAAGAGCAAAAGATACAGGGACAAAGAGACAAAAAGAGAGGTAGAAATAGAGAGAAAGGAAGATAGTTAGGGTGGAGAAAATAGAAAGAGAAAGAGAGAGATGGGTGAGAGAGAGAGAGAGTTAGAGAGGTGGGGGAGGAAAGGGGGGTGGGGTGGGGGGGGGGAAGGGTATAGGAGAAAGAATGTCATTAAACCGCCTTACCGGGTCAAACAATATTTAGTAAAAACAATGTTTATCTTCTTAAAAATTTCATGCTATAACCAAACATTTCGCTTAAGTGAAGAAACAAAATGTTCTTAATTTCTAGTATTTTAAAAAACAGAGGAGTATAATATGAAACTTGGAGTCTTTGGAGCACCTGTAGAGTCAGCAGTCTCTTCAAGCTATCCCGAACATTAGTTTTCCTGCGTCAAGTCCATTGTCAGCATCGAAAAATCACACATCCAGCTGTCTTTGTATTATGTAGATCTTCTTAGCGTGTAAACGGTATAGTGTCTAATATAGTAATAATAAAACTCTGTATCGTCCAAGATCAAACAAAGCAGTGCAATTGTTGATGTTGATCAAGCACTACACACAAATCCTAAAATGAAATGACCACGTGAAGTTAGTGCAAAGAGTTGGGTGTGTAAGTGAGAGTAGCAAGAAAAGCAATTGTAGTAGTAAAAAACAGCTGAAAAATTATTGGTAATAGTTGTAGAGATGGTAGGAGTATTAGCAGCAGCAGCAGGAGCAGGAGTAATAGTAATAGTAGTAGCAGCAGCAGCAGTAGCAAGTACTAGTGGTAGTAGTAGTAGTAGTAGTAGTAGTAGTAGTAGTAGTAGTAGTAGTAGTAGTAGTAGTAGTAGTAGTAGTAGTAGTAGTAGTAGTAGTAGTAATTGTAGTAGAAGTAGTAGCAGCAGCAACAACAGCAGCAGCAGCAGCAGCAGTAGTAGTAGTAGAAGTAGTAGTAGCAGCAGCAGCAGCAGCAGCAGCAGCAGCAGCAGCAGTAGTAGTAGTAGTAGTAGTAGTAGTAGTAGTAGTAGTAGTAGTAGTAGTAGTAGTAGTAGTAGTAGTAGTAGTAGTTGTGAAGCCCCGTAAAAAAAAAAATAGGTAGAATGCAGCTCCAAAATGAACAAAACAAAACAAAACACGTGAGGTTTCGGCTTTATTCCTTCGTCAGGCACAAAAACAAGAACTTGTAGCAGCAGCAGCAGCAGCAGCAGCAGAAGCAGCAGCAGTAGCAATAGCAGTAGCAGTAGTAGTAGTAGTAGTAGTAGTAGTAGTAGTAGTAGTAGTAGTAGTAGTTGTTGTTGTTGTTGTTGTTGTTGTTGTACCGGGTTGTTATTCAGAATTGCAGTAAAAAAAAAAACACACATTATATTTCACAATACTGATAGTCTATCAAATTGTCTGTTTATTTATCCTTCAAAATCTTTTGCTGTAGATTAAGTACTTGGGCAATCTTTATTGTAAAATTAGGAAGCAAGATAGTGGTGTTTATAATTGTCTTTAATGACTGGCCTATCCAAAAACTGCGACTGTTTTCTCGCGGTCGGTGGTGGTAACCAACTAGATCTAGATCCTGGTTCAATGAACCACAGAACTGTCATGTGAGAAATCTATAGACAGCGTGATTATGACACACAGTCCTTGAATCGTAGTTGAATAACATCGTTTGCATTTAGCACTGTGTATGCTAGTGTGTATGTGTTTGAGTTTGTTGCAAAACCAATTAATATTTTGTTTACGCACAAACAAATGGAACACCAATCAGGTCTAGTTTATCTTTTTAATATTATTATTTCTTTGCCTCTCACTGCTGGTCGTATTTTTCATTTGGTTTGCATGCTCCTCTCCTCCTATATCTCTGTCTCTGGCTCTGTCTGTCTGTCTGTCTGTCTGTCTGTCTGTCTGTCTGTCTGCCTGTCTGTCTGTCTGCTTGTCTCTCTCTCTCTGTCTCTGTCTCTCTCTCTCTCTCTCTCTCTCTCTCTCTCTCTCTATATATATATATATATATATATATATATATATATATATATATATATATATAGAAAAGCAAAAACACCACACCTGGAGGACAACTTGGTAATTATAAAGAATCCAAAAAGTGTGTTTCCGTGAATGGTGTGAAACAGGGTCTAAAAAGAGACAGGCACACAACTTTGCAACTGCGGAACTAAAAAAAGGAACAACACAAGTATTATAATGTTAAATCTATACTTTTGCTGTTCCTTTTTTTAGTCCCGTAGTTATACAGTTGTGTGCCTGTCTCTTTTAAGACCCTCCCTCCCTCCCTCCCTCTCTCTCTCTCTCTCTCTCTCTCTCTCTCTCTCTCTCTCTCTCTCTCTCTCTCTTTCCCCCCCCCCCACCTTTCCCTCCTCCTCCTCCCCCCCCCCAAAAAAAAAACAAAAAAAAACAAACACCTTCTCTTGTCTTTCTCCATCGATTCACATGCTTTCGTTCAATTTTCTACTGCTCATGTACATCTTATTTCCTTCGTCCTTCCTACTTGATATTTCTTTTCAAGTCAACATATTGGCTAAACCGAAATCTATTTATCTATCTTTGTATTAACCATCTGCTAGTGTGTCTTTACGGATCCACCTAGACGTTAATGTATCTTTCTAAGTAACTAGTTATTTGAAGTGCCATCCATCCATTATATATTTTTTCTATCTATGTAATAACGGTATCATTCTCTCTGTCGTTCTAAATTTCTATCTAGTTGTTTATCTGCATATCCAGCTATCTCATATAAGTCTATACTATACTATATCTACAGTAACTTATTGATCCAGTGATATTCAATACATTCTTCCAGTTATAAATAAATCTATCTGTCTATCTATCAACCTGACCATCTATCTTTCTTCGAAATTTTGTCATACAAGGAGAAATGCTGAGGATAATGAATAATGAACATTAAATTTTCATTGCAGTATTGATAAGTTTATTCTACTTAGGTGTGGAAAAAAGGCTATAAACAAGGGGACAATGTTGATTGATTGATAAAAGAAATATAAAATCTTCCCATTGCAATTTGCAGGTTTATTCAGAAAAGGTTACTGAATTTTACTTAAATGTAAAAATGTTCCGGCCGTTTTTTCTTTTTTTTCTTTTTTTTTTTACATAAATTTGCATTGCGTTTGTGGAACGCAATTGGCTAACATTTACTTTTTCCAAAGATTTAGAACACATTTTAAGCAGACAATGTCTTGGCTATTGATTTTTTTTAGTACAGTATGAACAGAAGTAAATGTCAACAGGAAGTTCCACACTTAAGATCGATATTTCATACCCAGCTTATGAACCGTTACAAATCAAACTGGAAAAGTGTTTTGCCAGAGCATAGACTTGCTGGTGTAGTGAACTTTCGAACGCTTTCAGTGGAAATAAAAGTTAAATTGATAAATCATGGTAATCTCAAGAGCACAAAATCGTAATTTTAAACTTTGAACAAGCTTTGTTGGCGCTGCATCATGGCTGAGTCACATGAAAACCAGCTCTGGTCAAGCTAACACGTCTAAAAAATAATAGCTCAATATACGCTAGCTTTAAAAACACGAACATATTACTAGTTAATAAGCATATAGACTTTCAAAATATAGCGAGTTGAGTATTTTTTTTTACTTTGTTGCTATTCATTCACCTCTTCCGTTTGGCGGCTACAGCTCTGACAACTAGTTGCGAGGTTCAAATCTCACCAATTTGACAAGAAGGGCCTATTTTTAAAGCCATTATTATTTTCACTTAAAGTGTACTGTGTATGATTGCTGACAAGTTTTATTTGACCCCATCCCCAAAGAAAAAAAAGCCCTCTTTTATTTTGAAGTACGAATATAAAGCAGTATGTATGTAATAAAAGACTTGGAGATGTAAGCCATCAATGTGATGTGCACAGACGCATAAAGATGAATGTGGCATGCATGAAGCCATGATTAACATCGCCAGCTATTTCTTGACAAAGAAACATTTTTTTTTAATTCTCGCATCCGTGAATATCATTTTTTTTTTCTTTCATTAAAATAAATAGGGTCTGTTGTAAGCTATAATTACGATGTTTAATTATACGATTTTCCCCCTATTTTTTTCCTTCAACATTTAAGCCTACATTTTAAGCCAGAGTTTTTCCTTTTTACCCAAACGACGCACGCACATATGCACACACACAAACAGCGTTATATTCATACATAATGAAGAATTTAACGCTATCGTTAGGTTGTCCTTAACTGGCTAACGCATGCGTTAATTTAACGACGTATTCAGAAGGCACATTTTCGCTAACGACCGGTCGTTAGGTTATCCTTAGGGGGGACTTTTTAAAGAGAGCTAACGATCGCGTTAACGATAGGTTCAGGCCTACCCTTAAATTTTTACGATCGCTTTAATGGACTTAGGTGACGAACACTTTCCTATCGTTTTGGTAACCAAGGAATTGTTTTTCTCTCCCAATATGGTGGCTTTGGGAGTGTTTGCAAGACAGACTTAATGCACTTTTTTATATTCTTTAAATATATTTTGCTATAGATCTAGATCTAGATCTAGATTAGAAAAGAGTTGAATAAAATCTGATGCCTTTTTATTACTCAGCTACAATTAATGGAAAATAATCAAATGTGAGTGAATGGTAAAACAAAAAAAAAAAGGGATGGAAAGGAAAAAAATCTATCGACAATACTATGAGTTCAGTTACTGAAGTCTTAGATCTACAGAAGTGATCTGAAATGTAGACTAGCTAGACTTAGACCTAGATTGAAAATTGGATCTTGTCAAGTGCAGTAACAAAAAAAAAAAAAAAAAAAAAAAAAAAGATTGCAAGTTAAATGTTTTGCAAAGATGATCTGCAAACACTACAGAATCTATGAATTTGAAAGTGGTGAATGATGAATAGACTAAACCTACATGTACGGTAGTTTAAGTTTAATTGTCGTCACATAATCCAGTAAGCCACGAAATAGAATTTCGTTACAAGATGGTATAAACTTATACAGAGAGAGAGAGAGAGAGAGAGAGAGAGAGAGAGAGAGAGAGAGATGTTAGCTTTATTCATTTATCAAGGCTGAGCAATTGCAATCAAACTCAAACTACTTGAAATGAAGTTAAATGCCTTTGGTGATTTTGTACAGTTGCAGACTCGTGCAGACTATGACTACAGTATTAATTTAATGAAATTCCTAGCTTTTCAACAACTCTCTCTCTCTCTCTCTCTCTCTCTCTCTCTCTCTCTCTCTCTCTCTCTCTCTCTCTCTCTCTGTCTCTGTCTCTCTCTTTGTTTCTCTCGTTTTTCTCTTTAAATGTATCTACATATCACCAAAGTAAAGAGAAAAGAAAGTAAGAGAGACAGGAAGACAGAAAAAGAGAGAGAGGCAGCAGACGAACTTACTGACAGAAGGCAAGATACTTAGATAGTAAGGTTTTCTTTACAAATTCTCATTTTCCAGCAGTTATTAGCATATTGTGAGACTGATGTATGTATTAAAAATTGTCTCAAAATTCAACGCTGGTATTTTCCTAATTCAAATGGAAGTAGGCACATCCATGATTGAAATTATGAAAAGAGAAGTACATGGTTTATTTTGTGGTGATACCACAAACCAGTTTTCAAAATGCATGAGTTGCACAGTTCTTGAGATAATATTCTTTTGATTTTCTCTGTTTGTTTCTTTTTTAAACCTCATCAACATCATTAAAATTATTATTATTATTATTATTATTATTATTATTATTATTATTATTATTATTATTATTATTGTTATTATTATCATCATCATCATCATCATCATCATCATCATCATCAGTAGTAGTAGTAGTAGTAGTAGTAGTAGTAGTAGTAGTAGTAGTAGTAGTAGTAGTAGTAGTAGTAGTAGTAGTAGTAGTAGTATTTGCTCTTACTTTAAAAAAATGTTTTTACATATCAGCCCTCATTAGTCCAGCTTCATAGAAAATAAAAATACTATCCCCAATAACCCATAACTTCTAAATTTATGCATTATAACAAAAAGTGAGCACACTTTTTTTAAAAAAAAAATAAGAGATTAAAAAAATAATTATAGTCAGATTTAATGATGTATATATTGCTCTCTTATACTTTGGTAAACTGATTTTTTAAATGAACCTAATGATCAATCATTATTGAAGTAATGAGATTTTGCCTTAGGCTTTCTTTTAGAATTAGGACATTTTTTTTTAATCGAGCCCAATGGAAGCCATTATTTAAAAAAATATTTCATTCCTTATTCACCAGGGTATTTAAGATTATTGCTTATTCGGAAAAAAAAGCCAAATGATTTTAGAAAATGAAATCCCTCAAAACGAAGCGATTTCAATATTGGACTTTGCAAATGGTACATAGAGTCAATCTTTTTTTTCTTGGTGAAATTTAGGTAACCAAAACGTTTTATTTACCAAGAAATACAAAAGTATTACTTTTCTTTTGAAATGCATCACTTTATGTTATTCAACTTTTTCAATCTGCAGTTTTCAATAAATAAAGAGTGGAGATCTTATTGTTTTCCTCCAGTACCTTCAACAAGTTACAGAGACAGAAAACAGGCAGCTCAACAAACTTATGAATAAATTTCATGCAGTAAAAATGAACTTTTTCATTCCAATGTTCTAAATTGAAAAGTAATTTACAAGATTTACCCACTACATGTAGACTATATATATATAAGCGAATATCATTTTGCAGAAGTGCAAAATATATTGTCTTGAATTATTTAAATGATTAATTATCCTAAAGAAAATTTACTGAAGTGAGCAGTGATATTTTAAAAAGACATTGAATTAAGCAAATCAAAACTGTGATAGAAACTGAATATTGCTGAAATTGCACATGCTGATCTCAAATTATATGTTGCTGATTTTTCTTTATTCAGATTATAAAAAACATATAAACTAACAATACATGTAAGAGAAAGAGAAGTCATTTAGTAATGGCTAAAAGTTTCTGTTCAAAGACTTGCTTATAAATAACTTCTTTCTATCCAGTTTTAAAAAGATTGTGTTTATTGTTCCTTCAACTTAACAAGCTGGCCACTAAACATTTCAAATATTATACTCCTCTACAAACAGAACAAAAAGATTTATATATTTTTAAATGCACAGAGATTGAAAATCTGTGAACAATGTTGCACTTTTTGAAAAATTGATCAAGTTTTAAAATTGATTTTTCAAAGTATTGGTATATGGATAACAAAAAGGGGTGGGGGGCACAGACTTTAAAAATGCATTTATACGTAGTTGCTGTTAAAAGAGTTGGATTAAATTAAAGGAGGTCTATTGCAAGCACTTTTATGTAGTGCCTAAGATACTGTATTATTTCAGCATTATTTAATTTCATCTCAATTGAGCTTTTTTTTTTCAATACAAACCAGGCGTAGAACACACATTTTACATCATTAATTTTTGTGAATAATTATTAAAAAGAGTAAATGTACAAATTTAAAAAAAAATAATGAGTATGTTATTCCCATGAGAAAGGGTATTTTATACCTAGAAGTAGTAGAATGTTTTCACCTATGCTTTTCATTTATAATCATAATCTGTAAAGACTTTTTGGAAAATGAGAGTAACAAGGAAAAGAGCTATAATATACATAAAAAGGTAGTCAATCCAAGGGATGTTAATTTTTTTAATTCATCCTAATGTTAGCTGAATTAAGAGAAAGTATTGCTACAAGCCCAATTCTTCTTTTTTTTTTTTCACTTTTATAAGTAATATTATAACCATTTGCAGTAGCATTACTACCAATGGACATTAATGAAGGGCCTTTCCCATCTAAATCTTGAAAAAAAACTTGGCATGGGCTATAATGATTGGAAACATTTTACTCATATGAAATTGAACAAATAACGTAGTCTATGTGGTCCTTTAGGTTATTTAGACTCAGTCAAAGAGTAAGTATGCATCTAAAGGCCTCTTACTTTACCTTAATAAATTGTAATTTAGATCTAGATCTAGATCTAGGTACAAACACAGGTTTGCTTTAAGGCCTGGATCTAGATCTAGGCATAACCCTTATATAAATCAAATGAGAGATAACATGCTGGGAATTTAGTTAACTTAAGTTTTACTCTTGAACTCGATTCTGAACAGCAATTATTGGGTACCAATTATTGTTCCACATCTTACAATGCATTGCATTGAGTTTCCAAAGTCTAGATTAACTGTAGGCATTGTTATGATTGTAGGTCTAAATAAGCTTAGATTTAAATCTAGATCTAGATCTAGCTCTTTGTTAGATCAGATGAGGGACACTATGTTAAAGCAAAGACTATAATATATTTTTAAACAACAGTTTCATCCTTGGGTTGCAGCTAGAACAAGAACCATTAATCTGCATAATGTTCCAAACAGTTTTTTTTCTATACATTAAACATCGTTGTCAAGCCCGATATGAAATGTAAACAAGGCAACAGCCTTAACTTCCGGGTGAAAAGTGACAATTTTTGCAAAACACGCCAAAAGTAAATGATAAATTAATTATCTCGGTCATTATTTTAACGCTATCGTTAGACAAATGTTCTGTGCCCGTATTCAAAACATTTTGGAGTTAACGCACACGTAAAATTAGCGACCTGTCTTTATAACGATAGCGTTATCTACGATGTATTCAGAAGATTTTTTTAACGTCATCGTAAACACCGCTATTGTTAGTTTATATGTTTTTTATAATCTGAATAAAGAAAAATCAGCAACATATGATTTGAGATCAGTGCCCGTATTCAGAAGAATTTAACGCTATCGTTAGGTTGTCGTTAACTGGCTAACGCATGCGTTAATTTAACGACGTATTCAGAAGGCACATTTTCGCTAACGACCGGTCGTTAGGTTATCGTTAGGGGGGACTTTTTAAAGAGAGCTAACGATCACGTTAACGATAGGTTCAGGCCTACCCTAAAATTTTAACGATCGCTTTAATGGACTTAGGTGACGAACACTTTCCAATCGTTTTGGTAACCAAGGAATTGTTTTTCTCTCCCAATATGGTGGCTTTGGGAGTGTTTGCAAGACAGACTTAATGCACTTTTTTATATTCTTTAAATATATTTTGCTATAGATCTAGATCTAGATCTAGATTAGAAAAGAGTTGAATAAAATCTGATGCCTTTTTATTACTCAGCTACAATTAACGGAAAATAATCAAATGTGAGTGAATGGTAAAATAAAAAAAAGGGATGGAAAGGAAAAAAAATATATCGACAATACTATGAGTTCAGCTACTGAAGTCTTAGATCCACAAGAGTGATCTGAAATGTAGACTAGCTAGACTTAGACCTAGATTGAAAATTGGATCTTGTCAAGTGCAGTAACAAAACAAAAAAAAAAAAAAAAAAAAAAAAAAAGATTGCAAGTTAAATGTTTTGCGAAGATGATCTGCAAACACTACAGAATCTATGAATTTGAAAGTGGTGAATGATGAATAGACTAAACCTACATGTACGGTAGTTTAAGTTTAATCGTCGTCACATAAACCAGTAAGCCACGAAATAGAATTTCGTTACAAGATGGTATAAACTTATACAGAGAGAGAGAGAGAGAGAGAGAGAGAGAGAGAGAGAGAGAGAGAGAGAGAGAGAGAGAGAGAGAGAGAGAGAGATGTTAGCTTTATTCATTTATCAAGGCTGAGCAATTGCAATCAAACTCAAACTACTTGAAATGGAGTTGAATGCCTTTGCCGATTTTGTTGGAGACTCGTGCAGACTATGACTACAGTATTAATTTAATGAAATTCCTAGCTTTTCAACAACTCTCTCTCTCTCTCTCTCTCTCTCTCTTTTTTTTCCTCTCGTTTTTCTCTCTAAATGTATCTACATATCACCAAAGTAAAGAGAAAAGAAAGTAAGAGAGACAGGAAGACGAACTTACTGACAGAGGGCAAGATACTTAGATAGTAAGGTTTTCTTTACAAATTCTCATTTTCCAGTAGTTATTAGCATATTGTGAGACTGATCTATGTATTAAAAATTGTCTCAAAATTCAACGCTGGCATTTTCCTAATTCAAATGGAAGTAGGCACATCCATGATTGAAATTATGAAAAGAGAAGTACATGGTTTATTTTGTGGTGATT
The DNA here is from genome assembly GCA_033675545.1 of Elysia crispata. Lineage (NCBI taxonomy): Eukaryota > Metazoa > Mollusca > Gastropoda > Plakobranchidae > Elysia > Elysia crispata. The sequence goes on along the minus strand of JAWDGP010004073.1, from coordinate 3,888 downwards.
CCACAAACCAGTTTTCAAAATGCATGAGTTCCACAGTTCTTGAGATAATATTCTTTTGATTTTCTCTGTTTCTTTTTTAAACCTCATTAACATCATTATAATAATTATTATTATTATTATTATTATTATTATTATTATTATTATTATTATTATTATTATTATTATTATTATTATTATTATTATTATTATTATTATTATTATTATTATTATTATTATTATTATTTGCATATCAGCCCTGATATGTCCAGCTTCATAGAAAATAAAAATATTATCCCCAAAAACCCATAACTCCTAAATTAATGCATTATAACAAAAAGTGAGCACAAAGAATTGAATTAAAAAAAAATAAGAGATTCAAAAAATAATTATAGTCAGATGTAATCATACATACACGTATATATTGCTCTCTTATACTTTGGTAAACTGATTTTTTAAATGAACTTAATCATCAATCATTATTGAACTCATGAGATTTTGCCTTAGGCTTTCTTTTAGAATTAGGACATTTTTTTTAAATCAAGCCCAATTGAAGCCATTATTTAAAAAAAATATTTAATTCTTTACTCACCAGGGTATTTCAGATTATTGCTTATTCAGAGAAAAAAAACCCAAATGATTTTAGAAAATGAAATCTCTCGAAACAAAGCGATTTCAATATTGGACTTTGCAAATGGTACATAGAGTCAATCTTTGTTTTTCTTGGTGAAATTTAGGTAACCATAACGTTTTATTTACCAAGAAATACAAAAGTATTACTTTTCTTTTGAAATGCATCACTTTGTTATGTTATTCAACTTTTTCAATCTGCAGTTTTCAATAAATAAAGAGTGGAGATCTTATTGTTTTCCTCCAGTACCTTCAACAAGTTACAGAGACAGAAAACAAGCAGCTCAACAAACTTATCAATAAATTTCATGTAGTAAAAATGAACTTTTTTCATTCCAATGTTCTAAATTGAAAAGTAATTTACAAGATTTACCCACTACATGTAGATTCCATATATAATATAAGCAAATATAATTTTGCAGAAGTGTAAAAATTCGTTTTCTTGAATTCTTTTAATGAATAATTGTCCTCAAAGAAAAAAAAAAGAAAAAGAAAAAGAAAAAAAATAAGAATAAGAATAATTGAACACTTAAAATAAGCCAGTCAATTGGAGTGCACCATTTAGAAAAGTCTGTTTAGAAAAGACGTTAAAAAGACCAACTACATAATCAAATTTGCTGAAGTGAGCAGTGATATTTTAAAAAGACATTGAATTAAGCAAATCACATCTGTGATAGAAAGTGAATATTGCTGAAATTGAACATGCTGATCTCAAATCATATGTTGCTCATTTTTTCATTCAGATTATAACAAATATATATATAAAAACTAACAAATCATGT
>JAWDGP010004072.1:0-51331 GCA_033675545.1 Elysia crispata | reverse complement strand
TCAACTTATAGTACATTGCGTTACTAGGTTCTCCATTAAAGCATACAATTATGCTCTCTTGCACATCATTTAGCAGGTAACTGCTTGGCTCGTCTGTGGTGCAGGATGAATTGAACAGCCATCACTTTTTTCCGTTTTGCACCCTGCTCCGGAACTGTGCGCACGTGGAACAAACATTTGTTGCCGGGCGACCAAAGCCGAGATTAAAATGTCTGGAATACACAGAGTAATGTAAAGAAAAAGACACCTGCAGGTCATTTTGTTCTTTAAACGGCCTGTACATTTTTGCAAGTGAGTTCATATGGCACATAATTTCCTGCCAGGGAAATTGCGGCGACCGTAATGGCTTGCTCTGCATTTAAGCTTCAGGATATGTGTCTTAAGGGCATCCCTCTTGACGTCATCCTGCTCAACATTGCGGCGGCCACCACGATTCTCAGGTCAGGATTTCTGATGAGTGCTGAAATACTTTGCCTGTTTGGTTACACGGTCCTTGGATATGCCTGTAAAAAATCAAGGTTCTTGTTAATAATTTTGCTAAATATTTGTATTTTGTTACTCTGTTTCAGAAACAAAAGCTGTCCAAATTATAATACAACTGAAAGATTTTACAGGATGAAACTTTCGACCTGAAAAAGAGGGGTAACTTTTTCGATACGTGATGCTGTAGACCATTATTAACTTTTTATTTTCTACTTTGTTCTTTTGCCCATGTTTGAAAAAAAACACTGCCCTTCTGTGTGAGTATGTAGAATTTGTCTGAGTAAGCTCGCATTCTCCGGCGTTTCTCCGACTCTCGCTCTCTCTTGACAGGCTGGACTCTTGCTCCACCTGCCGGAAATCATAATTTTTAAATAAATCCTTGGAAGACTTGAAAGCTATACTTTTAGATCTGTGTATAATAAAAAATGATTTATATATATATATAATAATGACTCATTGCCAAATAAGGCATATCTGTATGCGTCACTGCAGTACTTGAGCCATAACCTTATGTCTAAACCCTGAGATTCCTAGCATACATTTCTGCAATATTTGCATTTTTTTACTTTGATTGATCAGAAGTGGTTTTTATTTTACAGACTTCCAAAACTATGAAAACATTGCTAAAATCGACTGTGAAAAATCTATCATAAAATAACCTTACAGGCAACTGCACTCAAAATCTGTTTTTAAAAGGCTTCAAAGGTTACTTTCTCTTTAAGAACAGTAGTGGAAGGAGTGCACTGCATGCACATTTCAAAAAGCACGCGGTACAGAAAAGCCTAATTTAGTTTTGTTTCATATTTTTAATGAAAATGTTAATCAGATGTTGTTTTCTTTCATCAAAAATAGGTAAAGGGCTTGGTGTGATTTACAAACTTATATACTGTGTATAAAAGTTTGAAAATAAAGGTATAAGAACCTTAGAGCCTTTTGTCATAGTATTTTATCACAATAATAGAAGTTCTTTGACAAAACGCCTAAGGGCACATACGTAGCCACAATAATTACAAAAACGCCTTTTACCACCACTTGAGAGAGTTGAAATTACGCCTTTAGCACCCGTCTTTACTTTTAACAAACCTTTACTAGTCAAAACCTCATATTATTCTTCTACACTTATCTCTCTGTCGACACTGTCTAATATGCAGTAGAGGACAAATTTGATGACTTTATTTCACTTATTGGCTTTGGCTACAAAAAGAGCAACAGTAGACGAAGAAATAGCATATAAATGAAGACATGATGAATAAATATGTTCACATAAAGAAATGGTGTTTCCATAGAATATATAATGCATATAGAAGATTGTATATTTAAAAGCATTCGCTAAACTTGTGGTATAATATGAAAAGAAGGGTTTCAAAGAAATATATTAAGATCGTCCAGGAAAGTACTTACTCGAATAAAAGCAATACGGACATTAATTTAGAGATCACGCACATTTAGGGGAGAACCTTATAAAGAGATATACAAAGAAAATATCAATGGAAACATTGAAACCAAGAATTAATACATGTATGACTAGTTTCGAAACACTATTTACAACATTCTATTCAAACTTTTCTCTGTGATGTCGATTTCCGTGACATCGGCGACTTCATTGTCTCAAGTTTGGATGGTATTCCAAAAGGCACGTTTTGGTTCGGGCATGAGGCGTTCAAGCGATTCAATGATTTTCAATTTCTTCCACTCTGAGCTCTTTGATCGGATCTATGGTATATTCAATATCTCTTTGGGTTCCCTTCTCAATGTGAAAGTCACACTCTCTTGAAAAACGTCATCATCGTGTAATAATTTGAAAAAGACTCTTTTGAGTCTGCAAGCAAGTGTGCCTCTTTTTGAATTTGCTGAAGGTATTGTAACTTTTTACAGTTTTTTCCTCCTCTGGCACGTTTTGTCTCACTTGACGAAATCATTGAATCACCTGCCATATCTACAGTTTTTTAAGCACCACCAAATGTATGAACAACCGTCACAAAAATCGTGAAAGTTGTAGACATTCTCCATCCGGCGCATATTGTTTTCCATCAGTCCGTGAAATTAATCAGCAGACAGGAAAGTTTGACCCGTTTCGAGGTACTTAAATGTCACTGTTTTTTAGTGGGACACCTGCATTGCGGTTATTGGTGTACCTGGTAATTGACGTGAATAAAGTCCAGTTTTTATTTTGAGCTGAGCAATTGTCGCACCAGATCACAATGCTCTTTGGCGTTAACTCAGCCAACATTGAAATTGCCTTGATGAAGGCAGATATAACGTCAGCAGCAGGAGCGACCAGATATACCCTCGTTAACGCCTCAAAATGGAAGTCACTTGTTTGGCGTTAGCTTCTTCTTGTGCTTCTGATCACCTTAAGGCTCCGAATGTTTCGTGACATGCCACAAGCCGGTTGGAGGAAGACACAAGATTTGACACCGGGCATTGATGGTAGCATAATCAACTTTTGGATGTCAGCCGCCACGTAAATCGTTGTCCCCTCATCGGGATCTTCCTCTGCCGTCCCTTCTTATAGTGGATACAACCCTCAACGTAATTTCGTTTGTGCTCTGAATTTTGCAGGAGGAGTCACATTACGTGATCAGGATTTTCTTGTGGCTGAGAATGCTCGTGAAGTTTAAAAAGCCATGCACTGCTCGCATTCTTTAACTCCAAGCTTTGCAAAAGAAATGCCCTTTGCTACCACCCGCTTCCGATACGAATCATATTCAACTTGCAGGTTCGGATGATTTTTCGAGAAAGAGACTGTGTATGTTACGCACAGTGACATCTGGGGGGAAGATAACGTTTTAGAGGTGCGTGTGGCTTCGTCGGGAGTGACTGCAAGTAGGATGAAATAACTCAATAATTTTTATGTTCGTTGTTATTTCCAAAACATCGTCACGATTAAAAGCATGGATTGGGGGGGGGGGGGGGGGGGGGGGGGGGGGGGGGGGGGGGGGGGGGGGGGGGGGGGGGGGGCTGGATTTATGTTTGCCTCTTTGGTCCAGGGCGCACAAAGATATTTTCGGCAGGAGATGATTTTTCAAGATATTTTTTAATCACTGAATTCGAAGAGTATCCAAGATGTTCTCAGAAAGAAAGCAGCACAAACTTTTGATACGATGCCCATTCTTGTTGGTAAAAAAAATATTCCCTTCGTTTTTTGTTTGGGGCTGGTGTCTTCGATGATGTTATAGAACGTTGAAAATCCAACCCCTTGCCGATCATTGTAAGAATTGTCCCAGTACTCATTGTGGAGATTTTCTCAACGATTCTGGTCAATCTTTTCATAGTTAAGAACACCTACATAATGATGTCACCCCTGGAAGTTAAACCTTGAAAAAAATTTACAAATCAAAAAAATATACTTTCGATTTGAAGCAAAAAGGAGATGTAATATAAAATGGGGTATAATTATTCTTATTCTTATTCTTCTTCTTCTTCTTCTTCTTATTATTATTATTATTTTTATGAACTGCCATAACGGTACTGTGAGGCTTCCTTTGTTTCAAGTTAAGAGCCTGCATAACTTTTAAAGAATGTAGTCGGTACGAGTTCGTACTAAATATGATATAAGTTATAAAGTATCTTCTAATCAAATAAATATCCACTTTCCTAGCTATCAGGTCTTAAAACAGATCTTGGAATTTTTTTTCAGGATTCATAGCGAAGCAATCGTAGAATATCTAGAACCGCTTCACTGCTGTTTTATACTAAAATGATTTTGGATTCTTCAGTGATGTTGCATTTAATAGAGAAGACAGAGTGTGCTTTTTGCTGGATTTGAATAGGCCTAATTTATGGAGACGATGTCAGAGGTAAAAGGCGAATGTCGAGGATTGGCTTATGGTTGATCTGATAAGACAGTGACCAAACACAATTCATGCGATAAATGAAATGGCGGTTCATGAGCCGAAGTAAACCTCATTTTCTTGAAAAAACATGGTCTTCAGGCGTTTTGTGAAAGCACAGGCGCACCCCATTTCCTGTAGCCGCAAAGACTTACACCTTAAGCTTTAGATTAAAGGCGTTCTGTCAAAGTAAAGGTGTTTTGTGAAAGTACTGAGGCATGCCTGTAGACTAAGGGCATTCTTTTACGTTAAAAAAGTAAAATTTATTCAAATTCAAATAATTTTTCAGGCCTTAGATTTTGCTTTAAGATGGAGAACGAAAATACCTATTGATTTAAAGAATAAAAAGTTTTCCCGCCAAAAGTGTTGAAGGCGTCTTGTCGAAGTACGGCTTTTTTTAATTAAAAAAAAAATCTTGGATTATGTCTTACGGTTTTAAAAAGATTTTCCCTTCAAATACACCTAGGCGTTTGAATCTACCAAAATCTAATACATGTCTAAGAAACTAGCTCTTTTTTTTAACCATGGCGAGGAATTCAGTTGGGTTCAAAAATAATCTTAAAGCCCCCAAAATAAGTGGTCTGTGGTTGAGTGTAGTTTTATTATCCCCAAAGTGCTTTTTCGTGTCAAAAACCGTGACGAAAGTTATGCGAAAAAAACAAAGGGGAACAACCTCATTTTTTAAATTCTCAATTCTCTGGATATTTCCTAATTTTAAGATTTTAAAGTGATATGAAAAAGAGAAAAGTTGTTTTGAATGTCCGTTCGCCTTGTCGGATTATTGCTTTCGAAAAAAGTCTCGCGAGACACGATGACCTTTCGCATTTTTTCGCGTCAAACAATGAACGGCTCTTGAGAGTTATTCCAACCGGTAGATCTACCCTGCATAACATCGCATCCAAAGTTTCTCAAAACTATCTTCACAGGTGAGTTCTGTTTAACGATAGTTTTTTATTTCGCTAAGACTTCTTTTCTCTTTTCATAACATAAACTTTTTTTGAATAACTTACTAAAGAGCGAAAAAAATTGACTATACTGTCATGGCGTCTCATTTGTCATTTTTGTGTAAGTTACTTTTGAAAATGTAGATCTATATATTTCATCTGAAGAAAAAGTTCTGCATGGTCGTATTCTTTGTAACTTGGAAAGAATTAATATAAATTTTCGGTTTTTCTTATTGTTGTGAGAAATAGTAGGATCTTTACTAACAACACGATTTGACAAAATTGATTACATGTGAAACCATTTTGGGAAAAGTTGTGAAAAGGTTCAGATTTAAAGAAGTCATGGTCAAGAAGTGTACACAATAGTACTAGAACAATTCTCCTAATCTTTTGGAAATTTAGATTTAGTAACCAACTTGTTTGTGAGATCAAAATTGAACATGAATAACGTTGTCCCGCGCGGTTTTCCCATTTCGGTGATAAAAAAGGCGGAAAAAGTGAATGATTTTGTTTTTTGCGGTGATAAATTAAATAAAATTAAAAATGTTTTTCCACTTCAGGCAGCTTTTTCACTATTTTTTGTTGGAAATTTGCCGAAAAAAGATGATTAGGAAGGGTTTCGGTGGTGTAATGAGAAAGAGCAGAGAGCAAAAATGTAATTTAAAGAAAAAGCGAGTTTTTTCTTAGGCATTATTGGTCCAAAAACGGAGTGTGTTTGGGTAGGTGTATGTGTTCGCGTAATCACGTCGGAAAAAAGGTAATTTGACAAAAATGAAACTTGTCCACCCTTAGCGGCATTTTTGGGCACTTTATGTCGGAATTTCGAAAAAAAGGTAATTGATTATTTTTCCGATTACGAAGAGCGAAAGGGTGCAAAAAAAGTCAAAAAAAAGAAAAAATTTTTTTTTTTTTCTGCAACGTTTTCCCTTGCGGTTTTTGTATTTCAGGTGATAAAAAGGACGGTTTTGTTTTTTTCCCGGAAGGGGAGAGGGAAAATCTGAAATAAATTATAAAAAAAAAAGAAAATTTTTTTTTCTAATTTAGAGAGCTTTTTCACCATTTTTCGTAGTAAACATGCCGGAAAATCTGATTGGGAATTGTTTTGGGAGTAAGGAGAAGAAAGAGAGAGCAGTTGCGGTTTTCCTATTTCCGGTGATAAAAAAGGTGGAAAAAGAGACTGGTTTTGTTTTTTCCGTAAGGGGAGAGGGAAAAATGTTAAATAAATTATAAAAAAAAAGAAAATTTTTTTTTTCTCCTTTAGGGAGGTTTTTTGACCACTTTTGGTCGTTAGTTTCGTGGAAAAGATGATTAGGAAGTTTTTCGGTTGTAAGGAGCAGGAGTAGAGAGGAAAAAAAAGTAATTTTAAGAAACAGGTGTTAAGTTCGTTTTTTTAGGCATTATGGTTCGGAAAAACGGAGTGTGTGTTGGTAGGTGTATGTGTTCCCGTAATCACGGTTGAAAAAAGGTAATTTTAAAAAAATGAAACTTGAGGGCGTTTTACGGCAATTTAGCGCACTTTAAAAAATCGGAATTTCGAAAAAAAGGTAAGTGGTAATTTTCCCCGATTACGAGGAGCGGTAGGATGCAAGAAAGTGAAAAAAAAAAAAAAAAAGGAAAATTTTTTATGTGACGTTTTTCCTCGCGGTTTTTGTATTTCCAATGATAAAAAGGGCGAAAGAAGTAAGTGGTTTTGTTTTTTTCAGTAAGGGGAGATCGAAAATGTGAAATAAATTATGAAAAAAAAAGAAAAAAAAAATTTTTTTCCTTTAGGGAGTTTTTTTTTACCATTTTGGTCGTTAGTTTCCCGGAAAAGATGATTAGGAATTTTTTCGGGGAAAGGAGAAGAAGTAGATAGCAAAGAAAAGTAATTTTAAGAAAAAGGTGTTAAGTGCGGTTTTTAGGCATTATGGTTCGGAAAAACGGAGTGTATGTGGGTAGATGTATGTGTTCGCGTCATCACAGGGGAAGAAAGGTAATTTAAAAAAAAAGAAACTTGCGCACCCTTAGCGGTATTTTACGGCAGTTTAAGTCGGAATTTCGAAGAAAAAGGTACGTGGTAATTTTAATGAGTACGAGGAGCGGTAGGATGCAAAAAAGGAAAAAAAAAAAAAAAAAAGAAAAATTTTTCATGCGACGTTTTTCCTCGGGGTTTTTCTATTTCCGATGATAAAAAGGACAGAAAAAGTAAGTGGTTTTTTTTTATTTCCGTAAGGGGAGAGGGAAAATGTGAAATAAATTATAAAAAAAAGAAAAAAATTTTTTCCTCCTTTAGGGAGGATTTTTGACCATTTTTGGTCGTTAGTTTGCCGGAGAAGATGATTAGGAAGTTTTTCGGGGGTAAGGAGAAAAAGTAGAGAGGAAAAAAAATGTAATTGTAAGAAAAAGGTGTTAAGTGCGTTTTTTAGACATTATGGGTAGGAAAAACGGAGTGTTTTGGGTAGGTGTATGTGTTCGCGTAATCACGGCGGAAAAAAGGTAGTTTGTTAAAAATGAAAGTTAAGCGCACTTAGCGGCATTTTAGGGCAGTTTAAGCTGGAATTTCGAAAAAAAAGGTACGTGGTAATATTTATGAGTACGAGGAGCGGAAGAATTCAAAAAAGTAAAAAAAAAAAATAAAAAAAAATTTTTATGTGACGTTTTTCCTCGCGGTTTTTCTATTTCCGATTATAAAAAGGGCGGAAAAAGTAAGTGGTTTTCTTTTTTTCCGTAAGGGAGGAGGGAAAATGTGAAATAAATTATAAAAAAAGAAAAAATTTTTTTTCCTCCTTTAGGGAGGTTTCTTGACCATTTTTGGTCGTTAGTTTGCCGGAAAAGCTGATTAGGAAGTTTTTCGGGGTAAGGAGAAGGAGTAGATAGCAAAAAAAAGTATTTTTAAGAAAAAGGTGTTCAGTGCGTTTTTTAGGCATTATGGGTCGGAAAAACGGAGTGTGTGTGGGTAGGTGTATGTGTTCGCGTAATCACGGGGGAAGAAAGGTAATTTTAAAAAAAAGAAACTTGCGCACTCTTAGCGGCATTTTAGGGCAGTTTAAGACGGAATTTCGAAAAAAAAGGTACGTCGTAATTTTAATGAGTACGAGGAGCGGTAGGATGCAAATAAGTAAAAAAAAAAAAAAGAAAAATTTTTTATGGGACAGTTTCCTTCGCGGTTTTTCTATTTCCGATGAGAAAAAAGGCGGAAAAAGTAAGTGGTTTTGTTTATTTCCGTAAGGGGAGAGGGAAAATGTGAAATAAATTATAAAAAAAAAATAACATTTTTTTTCTCCTTTAGGGAGGATATTTGACCATTTTTGGTCGTTAGTTTGGCGGAAAAGATAATTAGGAAGTTTTTCAGGGGTAAGGAGAAGGAGTAGAGAGAACAAAAAAAGTAATTTGAAGAAAAAGGTATTAAGTGCCTTTTTTAGACATTATGGGTCGGAAAAACGGAGTGTGTGGGGGTAGGTGTATGTGTTCGCGTAATCGCGGCGGAAAAAAGGTAATTTGTAAAAAATGAAACTTGAGCGCGCTTAGCGGTATTTTTGGGGCACTTTAAGTCGGAATTTCGAAAAAAAAAGGTACGTGCTAATTTTGCCGATTACGAGGAGCGGTAGGATATAAAAAAGTACAAAAAAAAAAAAAAAAAAATAAAAATTTTTTATGTGACGTTTTTCCTCGCTGTTTTTCCATTTCCGGTGATAAAAAGGGGGAAAAAAGTAAGTGGTTTTGTTTTTTTCCGTAAAGGAAGAGGGAAAATGTGAAATAAATTATAAAAAAAAAGAAAATTTTTTTCCCTCCTTTCGAGAGGTTTTCTGACCATTTTTGGTCGTTAGTTTGCCGGAAAAGATGATTAGGAAGTGTTTCGGGGGTAAGGAGAAGTAGAGAGGAAAACAAAAAAGTAATTTTAAGAAAAAGGTGTTAAGTTCGTTTTTTAGGCATGATGGGTCGGAAAAACGGAGTGTGTGTTAATAGGTGTATGTGTTCCCGTAATCACGGCGGAAAAAAGGTATTTTGTAAAAAAATGTAGCTTGAGCGCACTTAGCGGCATTTTAGGGCAATTTAAGTCGGAATTTAGAAAAAAAAAGGTACGTGGTAATATTTCTGATTACGAGGAGCTGTAGGGTGCAAAAAAGTCAAAAAAAAATTGCTGATGGGATGTTTTCCCTTGCGGATTTCCTATTTCCGGTGATAAAAAGGGCGAAAAAGTAAGTGGTTTTGTTTTTTTCCGTAAGGGGAGATCGAAAATGTGAAATAAATTATAAAAAAAAAAAATTTTTCTCCTTTAAGGACTTTTTTGACCATTTTTGGTCGTTAGTTTCCCGGAAAAGATGATTAGGAAGTTTTTCGGGGAAAGGAGAAGAAGTAGAGAGCAAAAAAAAAGTAATTTTAAGAAAAAGGTGTTGAGTGCGTTTTTTAGGCATTATGGGCTGTAAAAACGGAGTGTGTTGGGGTAGGTATATGTGTTCGCGTAATCACGGCGGAAAAAATATAATTTGTAAAAAATGAAATTTGAGCGCGCTTAGCGGCATTTTAGGGCACTTTAAGTCGGAATTTCGAACAAAAAAGGTACGTGGTAATTTTAATGAGTACGAATATCGGTAGGATTCAAAAAATTAAAAAAAAAAAAAAAAAAAAAAAAAAAAATTTTTAAGTTTCCTTTGCGGTTTTTCTATTTCCGATGAGAAAAAAGGCCGGAAAAAGTAAGTGGTTTTGTTTATTTCCCTAAGCATAGAGGGAAAATTTGACATAAATTATAAAAAAAAAAATAAAATTTTTTTTCTCCTTTAGGGAGGATTTTTGACCATTTTTGGTTGTTAGTTTACCGGAAAAGATGATTAGGAAGTGTTTCGGGGGTATGTAGAGGGAGTAGATAGCAAAACAAAAGTAATTTAAAGAAAAAGGTGTTAAGAGCGTTTTTTAGGTATTATGGGTTCCAAAAACGGATAGTGTGTGGGTAGGTGTATGTGTTCGCGTAATAACGGCGGAAAAAAGGGATTTTTTAAAAAATGAAATTTGAGCGCGCTCACCGACATTTTAGGGCACTGTAAGTCGAAATTTCGAAAAAAAAGGTACGTGGTAATTTTTCCGATTACGAGGAGAGGTAGGGTGCAAAAAAGTCAAAAAAAAAAATCAAGAAAAAAAAATTTTTATGGGACGTTTTTTTCCTATTTCCTGTGATAAAAAGGGCGGAAAAAGTAAGTGGTTTTGTTTTTTTCCGTAAGGGGAGACTGAAAATGTGAAATAAATTATAAAATAAATGAAATTTTTTTTCTCCTTTAGGGAGCTTTTTCACTATTTTTGGTCGTTAGTTTTCCGGAAAAGATGATTAGGCAGTGTTTCGGGGGTAAGGAGAAGGAGTAGAGAGGAAAAAAAAATTAATTTTAAGAAAAGGTGTTATGCGCGTTTTTTAGGCATTATGGGTCAGAAAAACGGAGTGTGTGTGGGTAGGTGTATGTGTTCGCGTGATCACGGCGGAAAAAAGGTTATTTGTAAAAAATGAAACTTGAGCGCGCTTAGCGGCATTTAGGGGCACTTAAGTCGGAATTTCGAAAAAAGAGGTAAGTGGTAATTTTTCTGATTACGAGGAGCTGTAGGATCCAAAAAAGTCAAAAAAAAATTTTTTATGGGACGTTTTCTTGCGGTTTTTCTATTTCCAGTGATAAAAAGGGCGGAAAAAGTAAGTGGTTTTGTTTTTTTCCGTAAGGGGAGAGGGAAAATGTGAAATAGATTATAAAAAAAGAAAATTTTTTTCCTCCTTTTAGGGAGTATTTTCACCATTTTTGGTCGTTAGTTTGCCGGAAAAGATGATTAGGAAGTGTTTCAAGGTTAAAGAGAAGGAGTAGAGAGCACAAAAAAGGTAATTTTAAGAAGAAGGTGTTAAGTTCGTTTTTAGGCATTATGGGTCGGAAAAACGGAGTGTGTGTGGGTAGGTGTAAGTGTTCGCGGAATCACGGTGGAATAAAGGTAATTTGTAAAAAATGAAACTTGAGCGCGCTTAGCGGCATTTTAGGGCACTTGAAAGCGGAATTTCGAAAAAAAGGTAAGTGGTAATTTTTTCGATTACAAGGACCGGTAGGATGCAAAAAATTAAAAAAAAAAAAAAAAAAGAAAAAAATTTATTATGGGACCTTTTCCATTGCGGTTTTCCTATTTCCGGTGATAAAGAAGGCGGAAAAAGTAAGTGGTTTTGTTTATTTCCGTAAGGGGAGAGGGAAAATGTGAAATAAATTATAAAGAAAAGAAAGAAAAATTTCCTCCTTTAGGGAATGTTTTTTGACCATTTTTATTCGTTAGTTTGCCGGAAAAGATGATTAGGGAGTGTTTCGGGGGTAAGGAGAAGGAGTAGAGAGCAAAAAAAATTAATTTTAAGAAAAAGGTGTTAAGTGCGTTTTTTAGGCATTATGAGTCTGAAAAACGGAGCTTGTTTTGGTAGGTGTATGTGTTCGCGTAATCACGGTGGAAAAAAGGTAACTTGTGAAAAATGAAACTTGAGCGCGCATAGCGGCATGTTAGGGCACTTTAAGTCGGAATTTCGAAAAAAAAGGTAAGTGGTAATTTTTCTGATTACGAAAAGCGGTAGGGTGCAAAAAATCAAAAAAAAAAAAAAGAAAAAAAAATTTCTTATGGGACGTTTTCCCTTGCGGTTTTCCTATTTCCGGTGATAAAAAGGGCGTAAAAAGTAAGTGGTTTTGTTTTTTTCCGTAAGGGGAGAGGGAAAATATTAAATAAATTATAAAAAAAAAAAAATTTTTTTCTCCTTTAGTGAGCCTTTTTGACCATTTTTGGTCGTTAGTTTGCCGGAAAAGATGATTAGGAAGAGTTTCGGGGGTAAGGAGAAGGAGTAGAGAGCAAAAAAAGTAATTTTAAGAAAAAGGTGTGAAGCGCGTTTTTTAGGCATAATGGGTCGGAAAGACGGAGTGTGTGTTGGTAGGTGTATGTGTTCGCGTAATCACGGCGGAAAAAAGGTAATTTGTAAAAAATGAAACTTGAGCGCGCTTAGCGGCATTTTAGGGCACTTTAAGTCGGAATTTCGAATAAAAAAGGTAAGTGGTAATTTTTCCGATTACGATGAGCGGTAGCGTGCAAAAAAGTCCAAAAAAAAAAAAAAAAAAAAATTTTTTTATGGGACGTCTTCCCTTGCGGTTTTCCTATTTCCGGTGATAAAAAGGGGGAAAAAAGTAAGTGGTTTTGTTTTTTTCCCTAAGGGGAGATGGAAAATGTGAAATAGATTATAAAAAAAAAGAAAAAAAATTTTTCCTGCTTTCCAGAGGTTTTTTGAGCCTTTTTGGTCGTTAGTTTGCCGGAAAAGATGATTAGGAAGTGTTTCGGGGGTAAGGAGAAGGAGTAGAGAGGAAAAAAAAGTAATTTTAAGAAAAAGGTGTTAAGTGCGTTTATGAGGCATTATGAGTCGGAAAAACGGAGTGTGTTGGTAGGTGTATGTGTCCGCGTAATCACGGCGGAAAAAAGGTAATTTGTAAAAAATGAAACTTGAGCGCGCTTAGCGGCATTTTAGGGCACTTTAAGTCGGAATTTCGAAAAAAAAAGGTAAGTGGTAATTTTTCTGATTACGAGGAGCGGTAGGGTGCAAAAAAGTCAAAAAAAAAAAAAAAAAATTTTTTAAAAGGACGTTTTCCCTTGCGGTTTTTCTATTTCCGGTGATAAAAAGAGCGGAAAAAGAAGTGGTTTTGTTTATTTCCGTAAGGGGAGAGGGAAAATGTGAAATAAATTATAAAAAAAAAGAAATTTTTTTTCTCCTTTAGGGATTGTTTTTTGACCAATTTTTGGTAGTAAGTTTGCCGGAATTTATGATTAGAAAGTTTTTCGGGGGTAAGGAGAAGGAGTAGAGAGGAAAAAAAAGTAATTTGAAGAAAAAGGTGCTAAGTGAGTTTTTTAGGCATTATGGGTCGGAAAAACGGAGTGTGTGTGGGTAGGTGTATGTGTTCGTATAGTCACGGTGGAAAAAAGGTAATTTGTAAAAAATTAAACTTGAGCGCGCTTAGCGGCATTTTAGGGCACTTTGAGTCGGAATTTCGAAAAAAAAGGTAACTGGTAATTTTCCCGATTACGAGGAGCGGTAGGTTGCAAAAAAGGAAAAAAAAATTTTATGGGACGTTTTCCCTTGCGGTTTTTCTATTTCCGATGATAAAAAGGGCGGAAAAAGTAAGTGGTTTTGTTTATTTTCGTAAGGGGAGAGGGAAAATGTAAAAAAACTTATAAAAAAAAAGAAAAAAATTTTTTACTCCTTTAGGGAGCTTTTTCACTATTTTTGATGGTTAGTTTGCCGGAAAAGATGATTAGGAAGTGTTTCGGGGGTAAGGAGAAGGAGTAGAGAGCAAAAAAAAGGTAATTTTAAGAAAAAGGTGTTAAGCGCGTTTTTTAGGCATAATGGGTGGGTAAAACGGAGTGTGTGTGGGTAGGTGTATGTGTTCGCGGAATCACGGCGGAAAAAAGGTAATTTGTAAAAAATGAAACTTGAGCGCGCTTAGCGGCATTTTAGGGCACTTTAAGTCGGAATTTCGAAAAAAAAGGTAAGTGGTAATTTTTCCGATTACGAGGAGCGGTAGGGTGGAAAAAAGTCAAAAAAAAAAAAAAAAAAATTTTTATGGGACGTTTTCCCTTGCGGTTTTTCTATTTCCGATGATAAAAAGGGCGGAAAAAGTAAGTGGTTTTGTTTATTTTCGGAAGGGGAGAGGGAAAATGTGAAATAAATTATAAAAAAAAGAAAACAAATTATTCCTCCTTTAGGGAGCTTTTTAACTATTTTTGGTGGTTAGTTTGCCGGAAAAAATGATTAGGAAGTGTTTCGGGGGTAAGGAGAAGGAGTAGAGAGCAAAAAAAAGTAATTTTAAGAAAAAGGTGTTAAGTGCGTTTTTTAGGCATTATGGGATGCAAAAACGGAGTGTGTGAGGGTAGGTGTATGTGTTCGCGTAATCACGGTGGAAAAAAGGTAACTTGTGAAAAATGAAATTTTAGCGCGCTTAGCGGCATTTTAGGGCACTTTAAGTCGGAATTTTGAAAAAAAAGGTAAGTGGTAATTTTTCTGATTACGAGGAACGGTAGGATGCAAAAAAGTCAAAAAAAAAAAAAATTCTCATGGGACTTTTTGCCTTGCGATTTTTCTATTTCCGGTGATAAAAAGGGCGGAAAAAGTAAGTGGTTTTGTTTTTTTCCGTAAGGGGAGATGGAAAATGTGAAATAGATTATAAAAAAAAAGAAAATTTTTTTTCTCCTTTAGGGAGAATTTTTTGACCATTTTTGGTCGCTAGTTTGCCGGAAAAGATGATTAGGAAGTGTTTCGGGGGTAAGGAGAAGGAGTAGAGAGGAAAAAAAAGTAATTTTAAGAAAAAGGTGTTAAGCGCGTTTTTTTAGGCATAATGTGTCGGAAAAACGGAGTGTGTGTGGGTAGGTGTATGTGTCCGCGTAATCACGGCGGAAAAAAAGGTAATTTGTAAAAAATGAAACTTGAGCGCGCTTAGCGGCATTTTAGGGCACTTTAAGTCGGAATTTCGAAAAAAAAGGTAAGTGGTAATTTTTCCGATTACGAGGAGTGGTAGGGTGGAAAAAAATCAAAAAAAAAAAATTTTTTTAAAGCACGTTTTTCCTTGCGATTTTCCTATTTCCAATCATAAAAAGGGCGGAAAAAGTAAATGGTTTTGTTTTTTTCCGTAAGGGGAGAGGGAAAAAGTGAAATAAATTATAAAAAGAAAAAAAAATTATTTTTTCCTTTCGGGAGCTTTTTCACTATTTTTGGTCGTTAGTTTGCCGGAAAAGATGATTAGGAAGTGTTTCGGGGGTAAGGAGAAGGAGTAGAGAGCAAAAAAAAAGGAATTTTAAGAAAAAGGTGTTAAGCGCGTTTTTTAGGCATAATGTGTCGGAAAAACGGAGTGTGTGTGGGTAGGTGTATGTGTTCGCGTAATCACGGCGGAAAAAAAGGTAATTTGTAAAAAATGAAACTTGAGCGCTCTCAGCGGCATTTTTGGGCACTTTTAAGTCGGAATTTCGAAAAAAAGGTACGTGGTAATTTTTCCGATTACGAGGAGCGGTAGGGTGCAAAAAAGTCAAAAAAAAAAAAATTTTTTTAAAAGGACGTTTTCCCTTGCGGTTTTTCTATTTCCGGTGATAAAAAAGGGCGGAAAAAAGTAAGTGGTTTTGTTTTTTTCCGTAAGGGGAGAGGGAAAATGTGAAATAGATTATAAAAAAAGAAAAAATTTTTTTTCTCCTTTAGGGAGCTTTTTAACTATTTTTAGTGGTTAGTTTGCCGGAAAAGATGATTAGGAAGTGTTTCGGGGGTAAGGAGAAGGAGTAGAGAGGAAAAAAAGTAATTTTAAGAAAAAGGTGTTAAGCGCGTTTTTAAGGCATAATGTGTCGGAAAAACGGAGTGTATGTTGGTAGGTATATGTGTTCGCGTAATCACGGCGGAAAAAAGGTAATTTGTAAAAAATGAAACTTGAGCGCGCTTAGCGGCATTTTAGGGCACTTTAAGTCGGAATTTCGAAAAAAAGGTAAGTGGTAATTTTTCCGATTACGAGGAGCGGTAGGGTGCAAAAAAGTCAAAAAAAAAAAAAATTCTTATGGGACGTTTTCCCTTGCGGTTTTTCTATTTCCAGTGATAAAAAGGGCGGAAAAAGTAAGTGGTTTTGTTTATTTCCGAAAGGGGAGAGGAAAAACGTGAAAAAAATTATAAAAAAAATAAAAAAAATTGTTCCTCCTTTCCGGAAGTTTTTTGACCATTTTTGGTCGCTAGTTTGCCGGAAAAGATGATTAGGAAGTGTTTCGGAGGTAAGGAGAAGGAGAAGAGAGGGAAAAAAGTAATTTTAAGAAAAAGGTGTTAAGCGCGTTTTTTAGGCATAATGTGTCGGAAAAACGGAGTGTGTGTGGGTAGGTGTATGTGTCCGCGTAATCACGGCGGAAAAAAGGTAATTTATAAAAAATGAAACTTGAGCGCGCTTAGCGGCATTTTAGGGCATTTTAAGTCGGAATTTCGAAAAAAAAGGTAAGTGGTAATTTTTCCGATTACGAGGAGCGGTAGGGTGGAAAAAAGTCAAAAAAAAAAAATTTTTTTAAAAGGACGTTTTCCCTTGCGGTTTTCCTATTTCCGGTGATAAAAAGGGGGAAAAAAGTAAGTGGTTTTGTTTTTTTCCGTAAGGGGAGAGGGAAAATGTGAAATAGATTTAAAAAAAAAATTTTTTTTTTCTCCTTTAGGGAGCTTTTTAACTATTTTTGGTGGTTCGTTTGCCGGAAAAGATGATTAGGAAGTGTTTCGGGGGTAAGGAGAAGGAGTAGAGAGCAAAAAAAGGTAATTTTAAGAAAAAGGTTTAAAGCGCGTTTTTTAGACATTATGGGTCGGAAAAACGGAGTGTGTGTGGGTAGGTGATGTGTTCGCGTAATTACGGCGGAAAGAAAGGTAATTTGTAAAAAATGAAACTTGAGCGCGCTTAGCGGCATTTTAGGGCACTTTAAGTCGAAATTTCGAAAAAAAAGGTAAGTGGTAATTTTTTTGATTACGAGGAGCGGTAGGGTGCAAAAAAGTCAAATAAAAAAAAAAAAAATTTCTTATAGAACGTTTTCCCTTGCGGTTTTTCTATTTCCAGTTATAAAAAGGGCGGAAAAAGTAAGTGGTTTTGTTTTTTTCCGTAAGGAGAGAGGGAAAATGTGAAAAAAATTATAAAAAAAAAGAAAAAAAATTGTTCCTCCTTTCGGGAAGTTTTTTGACCATTTTTGATCGCTAGTTTGCCGGAAAAGATGATTAGGAAGTGTTTCGGAGGTAAGGAGAAGGAGTAGAGAGGAAAAAAAAGTAATTTTAAGAAAAAGGTGTTAAGCGCGTTTTTTAGGCATTATGTGTCGGAAAAACGGAGTGTGTGTGGGTAGGTGTATGTGTCTGCGTAAACACGGCGGAAAAAAGGTAATTTGTAAAAAATAAAACTTGAGAGCGCTTAGCGGCATTTTAGGGCACTTTAAGTCGGAATTTCCAAAAAAAAAAGGTAAGTGGTAATTTTTCTGATTACGAGGAGCGGTAGGGTGCAAAAAAGTCAAATAAAAAAAAAAAAAATTTCTTATAGAACGTTTCCCCTTGCGGTTTTTCTATTTCCAGTGATAAAAAGGGCGGAAAAAGTAAGTGGTTTTGTTTTTTTCCGTAAGGAGAGAGGGAAAATGTGAAAAAAATTATAAAAAAAAGAAAAAAAATTGTTCCTCCTTTCGTGAAGTTTTTTGACCATTTTTGGTCGCTAGTTTGCCGGAAAAGATGATTAGGAAGTGTTTCGGAGGTAAGGAAAAGGGGTAGAGAGGAAAAAAAAGTAATTTTAAGAAAAAGGTGTTAAGCGCGTTTTTTACGCATAATGTGTCGGAAAAACGGAGTGTGTGTGGGTAGGTGTATGTGTCTGCGTAATCACGGCGGAAAAAAGGTAATTTATAAAAAAAATGAAACTTGAGCGCGCTTAGCGGCATTTTAGGGCATTTTAAGTCGGAATTTCAAAAAAAAAGGTAAGTGGTAATTTTTCCAATTACGAGGAGCGGTAGTGTGGAAAAAAGTCAAAAAAAAAAAAAGAAAAAAAATTTTTTTAAAAGGACGTTTTCCCTTGCGGTTTTCCTATTTCCGGTGATAAAAAGGGGGAAAAAAGTAAGTGGTTTTGTTTTTTTCCGTAAGGGAAGAGGGAAAATGTGAAATAAATAATAAAAAAAAAAAAATTTTTTTCTCCTTTAAGGAGCTTTTTAACTCTTTTTGGTGGTTAGTTTGCCGGAAAAGATGATTAGGAAGTGTTTCGGGCGTAAGGAGAAGGAGTAGAGAGCAAAAAAAGGTAATTTTAAGAAAAAGGTGTAAAGCGCGTTTTTTAGACATTATGGGTCGGAAAAACGGAGTGTGTGTGGGTAGGTGATGTGTTCGCGTAATTACGGCGGAAAAAAAGGTAATTTGTGAAAAATGAAACTTGAGCGCGCTTAGCGGCATTTTAGGGCACTTTAAGTCGGAATTTCGAAAAAAAAGATAAGTGGTAATTTTTCTTATTACGAAGAGCGGTAGGGTGCAAAAAAGTCAAATAAAAAAAAAAATTTCTTATGGGACGTTTTCCCTTGCGATTTTTCTATTTCCAGTGATAAAAAGGGCGGAAAAAGTAAGTTGTTTTGTTTTTTTCCGTAAGGGGAGAGGAAAAATGTGAAAAAATTGTAAAAAAAAGAAAAAAGTTTTTTCCTCCTTTCGGGAGGTTTTTTGACCATTTTTGGTCGCTAGTTTTCCGGAAAAAATGATTAGGAAGTGTTTCGGGGGTAAGGAGAAGGAGTAGAGAGGAAAAAAAAGTAATTTTAAGAAAAAGGTGTTACGCTCGTTTTTTAGGCATATGTCGGAAAAACGGAGGTGTATGTGTTCGCGTAATCACGGCGGAAAAAAGGTAATTTATGAAAAAAATGAAACTTGAGCGCGCTTAGCGGCATATTAGAGCATTTTAAGTCGGAATTTCGAAAAAAAAGGTAAGTGGTAATTTTTCCGAATACGAGGAGCGGTAGGGTGGAAAAAAGTCAAAAAAAAAAAAAAAATTTTTTTTAAAAGGACGTTTTCCCTTGGGGTTTTCCTATTTCCGGTGATAAAAAGGGGGAAAAAAGTAAGTGGTTTTGTTTTTTTCCGTAAGGGGAGAGGGAAAAAGTGAAATAGATTATAAAAAAAAAATTTTTTTTTTCTCCTTTAGGGAGCTTTTTAACTATTTTTGGTGGTTAGTTTGCCGGAAAAGATAATTAGGAAGTGTTTCGGGGGTAAGGAGAAGGAGTAGAAAGGAAAAAAAAGTAATTTTAAGAAAAAGGTGTTAAGGGCGTTTTTTACGCATAATGTGTCGGAAAAACGGAGTGTGTGTGGGTAGGTGTATGTGTCTGCGTAATCACGGCGGAAAAAAAGTAATTTGTAAAAAATGAAACTTGAGAGCGCTTAGCGGCATTTTAGGGCACTTTAAGTCGAAATTTCGAAAAAAAAGGTAAGTGGTAATTTTTCTGATTACGAGGAGCGGTAGGGTGCAAAAAAGTCAAATAAAAAAAAAAAAAATTTCTTATGGGACGTTTTCCCTTGCGGTTTTTCTATTTCCAGTGATAAAAAGGGCGGAAAAAGTAAGTGGTTGTGTTTTTTTCCGTAAGGAGAGAGGGAAAATGTGAAAAAAATTATAAAAAAAAGAAAAAAAAATTGTTCCTCCTTTCGGGAAGTTTTTTGACCATTTTTGGTCGCTAGTTTGCCGGAAAAGATGATTAGGAAGTGTTTCGGAGGTAAGGGGAAGGAGTAGAGAGGAAAAAAAAGTAATTTTAAGAAAAAGGTGTTAAGCGCGTTTTTTACGCATAATGTGTCGGAAAAACGGAGTGTAAGTGGGTAGGTGTATGTGTCCGCGTAATCACGGCGGAAAAAAGGTAATTGATAAAAAATGAAACTTGAGCGCGCTTAGCGGCCTTTTAGGGCACTTTAAGTCGGAATTTCGAAAAAAAAGATAAGTGGTAATTTTTCTGATTACGAAGAGCGGTAGGGTGCAAAAAAGTCAAAAAAAAAAAAAAAAAACATTTCTTATGGGACGTTTTCCCTGTCGGTTTTTCTATTTCCAGTTATAAAAAGGGCGGAAAAAGTAAGTGGTTTTGTTTTTTTCCGTAAGGAGAGAGGGAAAATGTGAAAAAAATTAAAAAAAAAAAAGAAAAAAAATTGTTCCTCCTTTCGGGAAGTTTTTTGACCATTTTTGGTCGCTAGTTTGCCGGAAAAGATGATTAGGAAGTGTTTCGGAGGTAAGGAGAAGGAGTAGAGAGGAAAAAAAGTAATTTTAAGAAAAAGGTGTTAAGCGCGTTTTTTAGGCATAATTTGTCGGAAAAACGGAGTGTGTGTGGGTAGGTGATGTGTTCGCGTAATCACGGCGGAAAAAAGGTAATTTATGAAAAAAAATGCAACTTGAGCGCGCTTTGCGGCATTTTAGGGCACTTTAAGTCGGAATTTCAAAAAAAAAGGTAAGTGGTAATTTTTCCAATTACGAGGAGCGGTAGTGTGGAAAAAAGTCAAAAAAAAAAAAAGAAAAAAAATTTTTTTAAAAGGACGTTTTCCCTTGCGGTTTTCCTATTTCCGGTGATAAAAAGGGGGAAAAAAGTAAGTGGTTTTGTTTTTTTCCGTAAGGGAAGAGGGAAAATGTGAAATAAATAATAAAAAAAAAAAAATTTTTTTTTCTCCTTTAGGGAGCTTTTTAACTATTTTTGGTGGTTAGTTTGCCGGAAAAGATGATTAGGAAGTGTTTCGGGGGTAAGGAGAAGGAGAAGAGAGGAAAAAAAAGTTTAAGAAAAAGGTGTTAAGCGCGTTTTTAAGCCATATGTCGGAAAAACGGAGTGTGTGTGGGTAAGTGTATGTGTCCGCGTAATCACGGCGGAAAAAAGGTAATTTGTAAAAAATGAAACTTGAGCGTGCCAGCGGCATTTTAGGGTTCTTTAAGTCGGAATTTTGAAAAAAAAGTTAAGTGGTAATTTTTCCGATTACGAGGAGCGGTAGGGTGGAAAAAAGTAAAAAAAAAAAAAGAAAAAAATTTTTTTTAAAAGAACGTTTTTCCTTGCGGTTTTCCTATTTCCGGTGATAAAAAGGGGGAAAAAAGTAAGTGGTTTTGTTTTTTTCCGTAAGGGGAGAGGGAAAATGTGAAAAAAATTATAAAAAAAGAAAAAAAATTTTTCCTCCTTTCGGGAGGTTTTTTGACCATTTTTGGTCGCTAGTTTGCCGGAAAAGATGATTAGGAAGTGTTTCGGGGGTAAGGAGAAGGAGTAGAGAGGAAAAAAAAGTAATTTTAAGAAAAAGGTGTTAAGCGCGTTTTTTAGGCATAATGTGTCGGAAAAACGGAGTGTGTGTGGGTAGGTGTATGTGTCCGCATAATCACGGCGGAAAAAAGGTAATTTGTAAAAAATGAAACTTGAGCGCGCTTAGCGGCATTTTAGGGCACTTTAAGTCGGAATTTCGAAAGAAAAGGTAAGTGGTAATTTTTCAGGTTACGAGGAGCGGTAGGGTGCAAAAAAGTCAAATTAAAAAATTCTAATGGGACGTTTTTCCTTGCGGTTTTTCTATTTCCAGTGATAAAAAGTGCGGAAAAAGTAAGTGGTTTTGTTTTTTTCCGTAAGGGGAGAGGGAAAATGTTAAAAAAATTATAAAAAAAAGAAAAAAAAATTTTCCTCCTTTCGGGAGGTTTTTTGACCATTTTTGGTCGCTAGTTCGCCGCAAAAGATTATTAGGAAGTGTTTCGGAGGTAAGGAGAAGGAGTAGAGAGGAAAAAAAAGTAATTTTAAGAAACAGGTGTTAAGCGCGTTTTTTAGGCATAATGTGTCGGAAAAACGGAGTGTGTGTGGGTAGGTGTATGTGTCCGCGTAATCACGGCGGAAAAAGGTAATTTGTAAAAAATGAAACTTGAGCGCGCTTAGCGGCATTTTAGGGCACTTTAAGTCGGAATTTCGAAAAAAAAGGTAAGTGGTAATTTTTCCGATTACGAGGAGCGGTAGGGTGGAAAAAAGTCAAAAAAAAAAAAAAAATTTTTTTAAAAGGACGTTTTACCTTGCGGTTTTCCTATTTCCGGTGATAAAAAGGGGGAAAAAGTAAGTGGTTTTGTTTTTTTCCGTAAGGGGAGAGGGAAAATGTGAAATAGATAATAAAAAAAAGAAAATTTTTTTTCTCCTTTAGGGAGCTTTTAAACTATTTTTGGTGGTTAGTTTGCCGGAAAAGATGATTAGGAAGTGTTTCGGGGGTAAGGAGAAGGAGTAGAGAGCAAAAAAAAGCAATTTTAAGAAAAATGTGTAAAGCGCGTTTTTTACACATTATGGGTCGGAAAAACGGAGTGTGTGTGGGTAGGTGATGTGTTCGCGTGATCACGGCGGAAAAAAAAGTATTTTGTAAAAAAATGAAACTTGAGCGCGCTTAGCGGCATTTTAGGGCACTTTAAGTCGGAATTTCGAAAAAAAAGGTAAGTGGTAATTTTTCTGATTACGAGGAGCGGTAGGGTGCAAAAAAGTCAAATAAAAAAAAAAAATTTCTTATGGGACGTTTTCCCTTGCGGTTTTTCTATTTCCAGTGATAAAAAGGGCGGAAAAAGTAAGTGGTTTTGTTTATTTCCGAAAGGGGAGAGGAAAAATGTGAAAAAAATTATAAGAAAAAGAAAAAAAATTGTTCCTCCTTTCGGGAAGTTTTTTGACCATTTTTGGTCGCTAGTTCGCCGCAAAAGATTATTAGGAAGTGTTTCGGAGGTAAGGAGAAGGAGTAGAGAGGGAAAAAAAGTAATTTTAAGACAAAGGTGTTAAGCGCGTTTTTTAGGCATAATGTGTCGGAAAAACGGAGTGTGTGTGGGTAGGTGTATGTGTCCGCGTAATCACGGCGGAAAAAAGGTAATTTGTAAAAAATTAAACTTGAGCGCGCTTAGCGGCATTTTAGGGCACTTTAAGTCGGAATTTCGAAAAAAAAGGTAAGTGGTAATTTTTCCGATTACGAGGAGCGGTAGGGTGGAAAAAAAGTCAAAAAAAAAAAAAAGAAAAAAAATTTTTTTAAAAGGACGTTTTACCTTGCGGTTTTCCTATTTCCGGTGATAAAAAGGGGGAAAAAAGTAAGTGGTTTTGTTTTTTTCCGTAAGGGGAGAGGGAAAATGTGAAATAGATAATAAAAAAAAGAAATTTTTTTTCTCCTTTAGGGAGCTTTTTAACTATTTTTGGTGGTTAGTTTGCCGGAAAAGATGATTAGGAAGAGTTTCGGGCGTAAGGAGAAGGAGTAGAGAGCAAAAAAAACTAATTTTAAGAAAAAGGTGTTAAGCGCGTTTTTTAGGCATAATGTGTCAGAAAAACGGAGTGTGTGTGGGTAGTTGTATGTTTCCGCATAATCACGGCGGAAAAAAGGTAATTTGTAAAAAATGAAAGTTGAGCGCGCTTAGCGGCATTTTAGGGCACTTTAAGTCGGAATTTCGAAAGAAAAGGTAAGTGGTAATTTTTCAGGTTACGAGGAGCGGTAGGGTGCAAAAAAGTCAAATTAAAAAAAAAAAAAAATTCTGATGGGACGTTTTTCCTTGCGGTTTTTCTATTTCCAGTGATAAAAAGTGCGGAAAAAGTAAGTGGTTTTGTTTTTTTCCGTAAGGGGAGAGGGAAAATCTGAAATAGATTATAAAAAAAAAAGAAAATTTTTTTTCTCCTTCAGGGAGCTTTTTAACGATTATTGGTGGTTAGTTTGCCGGAAAAGACGATTAGGAAATGTTTCGGGGGTAAAGAGAAGGAGTAGAGAGCAAAAAAAAGTAATTTGAAGAAAAAGATGTAAAGCGCGTTTTTTACACATTATGGGTCGGAAAAACGGAATGTGTATGGGTAGGTGATGTGTTCGCGTAATCACGTTGGAAAAAGAGGAAATTAGTAAAAAATGAAACGAGCGCGCTTATAGGCATTTTAGGGCATTTTGAGTCGGAATTTCGAAAAAAAAGGTAAGTGGTAATTTCCCGATTACGAGGAGCGGTAGGATGCAAAAAAGTAAAAAAAAAAAAAAAAAGAAAAATTTTATGGGACGTTTTCCCTTACGGTTTTTCTGTTTCCGATGATAAAAAGGACGGAAAAAGTAACAGGTTTTGTTTATTTCCGTAAGGGGAGAGGGAAAATGTGAAAAAAATTATAAAAAAAAGAAAAAAAATTTTTCCTCCTTTCGGGAGTTTTTTTGACCATTTTTGGTCGTTAGATTGCCGGAAAAGATGATTAGGAAGTGTTTCGGGGGTAAAGAGAAGAAGTTGAGAGCAAAAAAAGGTAATTTTAAGAAAAAGGTGTAAAGCGCGTTTTTTAGACATTATGGGTCGCAAAAACGGAGTGTGTGTGGGTAGGTGATGTGTTCGCGTAATCACGGCGGAAAAAAGGTAATTTGTAAAAAATGAACCTTGAGCGCGCTTAGTGGCATTTTAGGGCACTTTAAGTCGGAATTTCGAAAGAAAAGGTAAGTGGTAATTTTTCCGATTACGAGGAGCGGTAGGGTGGAAAAAAAGTCAAAAAAAAAAAAAGAAAAAAATTTTTTTTAAAAGGACGTTTTACCTTGCGGTTTTCCTATTTTCGGTGATAAAAAGGGGGAAAAAAGTAAGTGGTTTTGTTTTTTTCCGTAAGGGGAGAGGGAAAATGCAAAAAAGATAATAAAAAAAGGAAAATTTTTTTCTCCTTTAGGGAGCTTTTTAACGATTATTGGTGGTTAGTTTGCCGGAAAAGACGATTAGGAAATGTTTCGGGGGTAAGGAGAAGGAGTAGAGAGCAAAAAAAAGTAATTTTAAGAAAAAGATGTAAAGCGCGTTTTTTACACATTATGGGTCGGAAAAACGGAGTGTGTGTGGGTAGGTGATGTGTTCGCGTAATCACGGCGGAAAAAAAGGAAATTAGTAAAAAGTGAAACTTGAGCGCGCTTATCGGCATTTTAGGGCATTTTAAGTCGGAATTTCGAAAAAAAAGGTAAGTGGTAATTTTCCCGATTACGAGGAGCAATAGGATGCAAAAAAGTAAAAAAAGAAAAAAAAAAGAAAAATTTTTTATGGGACGTTTTCCCTTGCGGTTTTTCTGTTTCCGATGATAAAAAGGACGGAAAAAGTAAGTGGTTTTGTTTATTTCCGTAAGGGGAGAGGGAAAATGTGAAAAAAATTTTAAAAGAAAGAAAAAAAATTTTTTTCTCCTTTCGGGAGGTTTTTTGACCATTTTTGGTCGCTAGATTACCGGAAAAGATGATTAGGAAGTGTTTCGGGGGTAAGGAGAAGGAGTAGAGAGCAAAAAAAAGTAATTTTAAGAAAAAGGTGTTAAGCGCGTTTTTTAGGCATAAATTGTCGGAAAAACGGAGTGTGTGTGTCCGCGTAATCACGGCGGAAAAAAGGTAATTTGTAAAAAATGAAACTTGAGCGCGCTTAGCGGCATTTTAGGGCACTTTAAGTCGGAATTTCGAAAAAAAAGGTAAGTGGTAATTTTTCCGATTACGAGGAGCGGTAGGGTGGAAAAAAGTCAAAAAAAAAAAAAAAAAAAAATTTTTTAAAAAGACGTTTTCCCTTGCGGTTTTCCTATTTCCGGTGATAAAAAGGGGGGAAAAAGTAAGTGGTTTTTTTTTTTTCCGTTAGGGGAGAGGGAAAATGTGAATTAAATTATTAAAAAAAAAAAAAAAAATTTTTTTTCTCCTTTAGGGAGTTTTTTGACGACTTTGGTGGTTAGTTTGCCGGAAAAGATGATTAGGAAGTTTTTCGGGGATAAGGAGAAAGATTAGAGAGCAAAAAAAAGTAATTTTAAGAAAAAGGTGTAAAGCGCGTTTTTTAGACATTATGGGTCGGAAAAACGGAGTGTGTGTGGGTAGGTGATGTGTTCGCGTAATCACGGCGGAAAAAAGGTAATTTGTAAAAAAATTAAACTTGAGCGCGCTTAGCGGCATTTTAGGGCACTTTAAGTCGGAATTTCGAAAAAAAAGGTAAGTGGTAATTTTTCCGATTACGGGGTGGAAAAAGTGAAAAAAAAAAGAAAAAAATTTTTTTAAAAGGTTGTTTTCTCTTGCGGTTTACCTATTTCCGGTGATAAAAAGGGGGAAAAAAGTACGTGGTTTTGTTTTTTTCCGTAAGAGGAGAGGGAAAATGTGAAATAGATAATAAAAAAAAAAGAAAATATTTTTTTCTCCTTTAGGGAGCTTTTTAACTATTTTTGGTGGTTAGTTTGCCGGAAAAGATGATTAGGAAGTGTTTCGGGGGTAAGGAGAAGGAGTAGAGAGCAAAAAAAAGTAATTTTAAGAAAAAGGTGTAAAGCGCGTTTTTTAGACATTATGGGTCGGAAAAACGGAGTGTGTGTGGGTAGGTGATGTGTTCGCGTAATCACGGCGGAAAAAAGGTAATTTGTAAAAAATGAAACTTGAGCGCGCTTATCAGTATTTTAGGGCATTTTAAGTCGGAATTTCGAAAAAAAAGGTAAGTGGTAATTTTCCCGATTACGAGGAGCGGTAGAGTGCAAAAAAGTCAAAAAAAAAAAAAAATTCTTATGGGACGTTTTCCCTTGCGGTTTTTCTATTTCCAGTGATAAAAAGGGCGGAAAAAGTAAGTGGTTTTGTTTATTTCCGAAAGGGGAGAGGGAAAATGTGAAAAAAATTATAAAAAAAAAAAAAAAAAAATTTTCCTCTTTTTCGGAAGTTTTTTGACCATTTTTGGTCGCTAGTTTTCCGGAAAAGATGATTAGGAAGTGTTTCGGAGGTAAGGAGAAGGAGTAGAGAGGGAAAAAAAGTAATTTTAAGAAAAAGGTGTTAAGCGCGTTTTTTAGGCATAATGTGTCGGAAAAACGGAGTGTGTGTGGGTAGGTGTATGTGTCCGCGTAATCACGGCGGAAAAAAAGGTAATTTGTAAAAAATGAAACTTGAGCGCGCTTAGCGGCATTTTAGGGCACTTTAAGTCGGAATTTCGAAAAAAAAGGTAAGTGGTAATTTTTCCGATTACGAGGAGCGGTAGGGTGGAAAAAATTCAAAAAAAAAAAAAGAAAAAAAAATTTTTTTAAAAGGACGTTTTCCCTTGCGGTTTTCCTATTTCCGGTGATAAAAAGGGGGGAAAAAGTAAGTGGTTTTGTTTTTTTCCGTAAGGGGAGAGGGAAAATGTGAAATAGATTATAAAAAAAAGAAAATTTTTTTTCTCCTTTAGAGAGCTTTTTAACTATTTTTGGTGGTTAGTTTCCGGAAAAGATGATTAGGAAGTGTTTCGGTGTAAGGAGAAGGAGTAGAGAGGAAAAAAAGTAATTTTTGGAAAAAGGTGTAAAGCGCGTTTTTTAGACATTATGGGTCGGAAAAACGGAGTGTGTGTGGGTAGGTGATGTGTTCGCGTAATCACGGCGGAAAAAAAGGTAATTTGTAAAAAAATGAAACTTGAGCGCGCTTAGCGGAATTTTAGGGCACTTTAAGTCGGAATTTCGAAAAAAAAAGGGTAAGTGGTAATTTTTCCGATTACGAGGATTGGTAGGGTGCAAAAAAGTCAAAAAATAAAAAAAAGAAAAAAAATTTTTTTAAAAGGACGTTTTTCCTTGCGGTTTTCCTATTTCCGGTGATAAAAAGGGGGAAAAAAGTAAGTGGTTTTGTTTTTTTCCGTAAGGGGAGAGGGAAAATGTGAAATAAATTATAAAAAAAAAGAAAATTTTTTTTCTCCTTTAGGGAGCTTTTTAACTATTTTTGGTGGTTAGTTTGCCGGAAAAGATGATTAGGAAGTGTTTCGGGGGTAAGGAGAAGGAGTAGAGAGGAAAAAAAAGTAATTTTAAGAAAAAGGTGTTAAGCGCGTTTTTTAGGCATTATGGGTCGGAAAAACGGAGTGTGTGTGGGTAGGTGTATGTGTTCGCGTAATCACGGCGGAAAAAAGGTAATTTGTAAAAAATGAAACTTGAGCGCGCTTAGCGGCATTTTAGGGCACTTTAAGTCGGAATTTCGAAAAAAAAAGGTAAGTGGTAATTTTCCCGATTACGAGGAGCGGTAGGGTGAAAAAAAGTCAAAAAAAAAAAAAAATTTCTTTAGGGACGTTTTCCCTTCCGGTTTTTCTATTTCCAGTGATAAAAAAGGGCGGAAAAGGAAAGTGGTTTTGTTTATTTCCGTAAGGGGAGAGGGAAAATGTGAAAAAAATTATAAAAAAACGAAAATTTTTTTCCTCCTTTCGGGAGGTTTTTAACTATTTTTGGTCGTTAGTTTCCCGGAAAAGATGATTAGGAAGTGTTTCGGGGGTAAGGAGGAGTAGAGAGCAAAAAATTGTAATTTTCAGAAAAAGGTGTTAAGCGCGTTTTTTAGGCACAATGTGTCGGAAAAACGGAGTGTGTGTGGGTAGGTGTATTTGTTCGCGTAGTCACAGTGGAAAAAAGGTAATTTGTAAAAAATGAAACTTGAGCGCGCTTAGCGGCATTTTTGGGCACTTTAAGTCGGAATTTCGAAAAAAAAGGTACGTGGTAATTTTTCCGATTACGAGGAGCGGTAGGATGCAAAAAAAAAACAAAAAAAAAGGAAGAAAAATATTTTATGGGACCTTTATCCTTGCGGATTTCTTATTTCCGATGACAAAAAGGGCGGAAAAAGTAAGTGGTTTTGTTTTTTTCCGGAATGGGAGAGGGAAAATGTGAAATAAATTATAAAAAAATAGAAAAAAATTTTTTCCTCCTTTAGAGAGGTTTTTTGACCATTTTTGGTCGTTAGTTTACCGGAAGAGATGATTAGGAAGTGTTTCGGGAGTAAGGAGAAGGAGTAGAGAGCAAAAAAAAGTAATTTTAAGAAAAAGGTGTAAAGCGCGTTTTTTAAACGTTATCGGTCGGAAAAACGGAGTGTGTGTGGGTAGATGATGTGTTCGCGTAATCACGGCGAAAAAAAAAGTAATTTGTAAAAAATGAAACTTGAGCGCGCTTAGTGGCATTTTAGGGCACTTGAAGTCGGAATTTCGAAAAAAGAAGGTAAGTGGTAATTTTTCCGATTACGAGGAGCGATAGGATGGAAAAAAGTCAAAAATAAAAAAAAAAATTTTTTTTTAAAAGGACGTTTTCCCTTGCGGTTTTTCTATTTCCTGTGATAAAAAGGCGGAAAAAAGTCAGTGGTTTTGTTTTTTCCGTAAGGGGAGAGGGAAAATGTGAAATAGATTATAAAAAAAAGAAAATTTTTTTCTCCTTTAGGGAGCTTTTTAACTATTTTTGGTGCTTAGTTTGCCGGAAAAGATGATTAGGAAGTGTTTCGGGGGTAAGGAGAAGGAGTAGAGAGCAAAAAAAAGTAATTTTTAGAAAAAGGTGTGAAGCGCGTTTTTTACACATTATGGGTCGGAAAAACGGAGTGTGTGTGGGTAGGTGATGTGTTTGCATAATCACGGCGGAAAAAAAGGTAATTTGTAAAAAAAGAAACTTAAGGGCGCTTATCGGCATTTTAGGGCATTTCAAGTCGGATTTTCGAAAAAAAGGTAAGTGGTAATTTTCCCGATTACGAAGAGCGGTAGGATGCAAAACAGTATTGAGAAAAAAAAAAAAAGAAAAATTTTTTATGGGACGTTTCCCTTACGGTTTTTCTATTTCCGATGATAAAAAGGGCGGAAAAAGTAAGTGGTTTTGTTTATTTCCGTAAGGGGAGAGGGAAAATGTGAAATAGATTATAAAAAAAAGAAAAAATTTTTTTTCTCCTTTAGGGAGCTTTTTAACTAATTTTGGTGCTTAGTTTCCGGAAATGATGATTAGGAAGTTTTTCGGGGGTAAGGAGAAGGAGTAGAGAGGAAAAAAAAGCAATTTGAAGAAAGAGATATTAAGTGCGTTTTTTAGGCATTATGGGTCATAAAAACGGAGTGTGTGTAGGTAGGTGTATGTGTTCGCTTAGTCACGGTGGAAAAAAGGTAATTTCTAAAAAAAATTAAACTTGCGCGCTTAGCGGAATTTTAGGGCACTTTAAGTCGGAATTTCGAAAAAAAAGGTACGTGGTAATTTTTCCGATTACGATGAGCTGTAGGATACAAAAAACTAAAAAAAAAAAGAAAACAAATTTTTTTAAAAGGACGTTTTCCCTTACGGTTTTCCCTTTCCTGTGATAAAAAGGGGGAAAAAAGTAAGTGGTTTTGTTTTTTTCCGTAAAGGGAGAGGGAAAATGTGAAATAGATAATAAAAAAAAAGAAAATTTTTTTTCTCCTTTAGGGAGCTTTTTAACTATTTTTGGTGGTTAGTTTGCCGGAAAAGATGATTAGGAAGTGTTTCGGGGGTAAGGAGAAGGAGTAGAGAGCAAAAAAAGGTAATTTTAAGAAAAAGGTGTAAAGCGCGTTTTTTAGACATTATGGGTCGGAAAAACGGAGTGTGTGTGGGTAGGTGATGTGTTCGCGTAATCACGGCGGAAAAAAAGGTAATTTGTAAAAAATGAAACTTGAGCGCGCTTATCGGCATTTTAGGGCATTTTAAGTCGGAATTTCGAAAAAAAAGGTTAGTGGTAAATTTTCCGATCACGAGGAGCGGTAGGTTAAAAAAAGTCAAAAAAAAAAAAATTTTTTGAAAAGGACGTTTTCGCTTGCGGTTTTCCTATTTCCGGTGATAAAAAGGGCGGAAAAAGTAAGTGGTTTTGTTTATTTCCGTAAGGGGAGAGGGAAAATGTGAAAAAAATTATAAAAAAAAGAAAAAAAATTTTTCCTCCTTTCGGGAGGTTTTTTGACCATTTTTGGTCGTTAGTTTGCCGGAAAAGATGATTAGGAAGTGTTTCGGGGGTAAGGAGAAGGAGTAGAGAGCAAAAAAAAGTAATTTTAAGAAAAAGGTGTAAAGCGCGTTTTTTAGACATTATGGGTCGGAAAAACGGAGTGTGTGTGGGTAGGTGATGTGTTCGCGTAATCACGGCGGAAAAAAAGGTTATTTGTAAAAAATGAAACTTGAGCGCGCTTAGCGGCATTTAGGGCACTTTAAGTCGGAATTTCGGAAAAAAGGTAAGTGGTAATTTTCCCGATTACGAGGAGCGGTAGGATGGGAAAAAAAAAAAAAAAGAAAAAAAAATTTCTTATGGGACGTTTTCCCTTGCGGTTATTTCTATTTCCGATGATAAAAAGGGCGGAAAAAGTAAGTGGTTTTGTTTATTTCCGTAAGGGAAGAGGGAAAATGTGAAAAAACTGATAAAAAAAAAAAAAAAATTTCCTCTTTTAGGGAGGTTTTTTGACAATTTTTGGTCGTTAGTTTACCGGAAAAGATGATTAGGAAGTGTTTCGGGGGTAAGGAGAAGGAGTAGAGAGGAAAAAAAAGGTAATATGAAGAAAAAGGTGTTAAGTGCGTTTTTTAGGCATTATGGGTCGGAAAAACGGAGTGTGTGTGGGTAGGTGTATGTGTTTGGGTAATCACGGCGGAAAAAAAGGTAATTTGTAAAAAATGAAACTTGAGCGCGCTTAGCGGCATTTTAGGGCACTTTAAGTCGGAATTTCGAAAAAAAAAGGTAAGTGGTAATTTTCCCGATTACGAGGAGCGGTAGGATGCAAAAAAGTAAAAAAAGAAAAAAAAAAAAGAAAAATTTTTTATGGGACGTTTTCCCTTGCGGTTTTTCTATTTCCGATGATAAAAAGGGCGGAAAAAGTAAGTGGTTTTGTTTATTTCCGTAAGGGGAGAGGGAAAAAGTTTAAAAAATTATAAAAAAAAAGAAAAAAAAATTTTCCTCCTTTCGGGAGGTTTTTTGAAAATTTTTGGTCGCTAGTTTCCCGGAAAAGATGATTAGGAAGTGTTTCGGGCGTAAGGAGAAGGAGTAGAGAGGAAAAAAAAGCAATTTGAAGAAAGAGATGTTAAGTGCGTTTTTTAGGCATTATGGGTCATAAAAACGGAGTGTGTGTAGGTAGGTGTATGTGTTCGCGTAATTACGGCGAAAGAAAAGGTAATTTGTGAAAAATGAAACTTGAGCGCGCTTAGCGGCATTTTAGGGCACTTTAAGTCGGAATTTCGAAAAAAAGGTAAGTGGTAGTTTTTCCGATTACGAGGAGCGAAAGGGTGGAAAAAATTCAAAAAAAAAAAAAGAAAAAAAATTCTTTTAAAAGGACGTTTTCGCTTGCGGTTTTTTACTATTTCCGGTGATAAAAAGGGGGAAAAAAGTAAATGGTTCTGTTTTTTTCCGTAAGGGGAGAGAGAAAAGGTGAAATAGATTTTAAAAAAAAAGAAAATTTTTTTTTCTCCTTTAGGGAGCTTTTTAACTATTTTTGGTGCTTAGTTTGCCGGAAAAGATGATTAGGAAGTGTTTCGGGGGTAAGGAGAAGGAGTAGAGAGCAAAAAAAAGTAATTTTAAGAAAAAGGTGTAAAGCGCGTTTTTTACACATTATGGGTCGGAAAAACGGAGTGTGTGTAAAAAAAAGTCAAAAAAAAAAAAAGAAAAAAAATTTTTTTAAAAGGACGTTTTCGCTTGCGGTTTTCCTATTTCCGGTGATAAAAAGGGGGAAAAAAGTAAGTGGTTTTGTTTTTTTCCGTAAGGGGAGAGGGAAAATGTGAAATAGATTATAAAAAAAAGAAAATTTTTTTTTCTCCTTTAGGGAGCTTTTTAACTATTTTTGGTGGTTAGTTTGCCGGAAAAGATGATTAGGAAGTGTTTCGGGGTTAAGGAGAAGGAATAGAGAGCAAAAAAAAGTAATTTTAAGAAAAAGGTGTAAAGCGCGTTTTTTACACATTATGGGTCGGAAAAACGGAGTGTGTGTGGGTAAGTGATGTGTTCGCGTAATCACGGCGGAAAAAAAGGTAATTTGTAAAAAATGAAACTTGGGCGCTCTTATCGGCATTTTAGGGCATTTTAAGTCGGAATTTCGAAAAAAAGGTAAGTGGTAATTTTCCCGATTACGAAGAGTGGTAGGATGCAAAAAAGTAATAAAAAAAAAAAAGAAAAATTTTTTATGGGACGTTTTCCCTTGCGGTTTTTTTATTTCCGATGATAAAAAGGTCGGAAAAAGTATGTGGTTTTGTTTATTTCCGTAAGGGGAGAGGGAAAATGTGAAATAAACTATAAAAAAAAGAAAAAAAATTTTTCCTCCTTTTGGGAGGTTTTTTGACCATTTTTGGTCGTTAGTTTGCCGGAAAAGATGATTAGGAAGTGTTTCGGGGGGTAAGGAGAAGGAGTAGAGAGCAAAAAAAAGTAATTTTAAGAAAAAGGTGTAAAGCGCGTTTTTTAGACATTATGGGTCGGAAAAACGGAGTGTGTGATGTGTGGTCTGCCGTACTTTGACAAAACACCTTTAATGTAAAAACTTTGATCTGAGAAAAACGCAATTTAGTTTGTTTCATATATTTGAGCGAAAATGTTAATCAGATGTTGTTTTTCTTCATCACAAATAGGTAATAAGGGCTTGGTGTGATTCCAACTTATATACTGTGTATAAAAGTTTGAAAATAAAGGTATTAGAACCTTAAAGGCGTTTTTTCATAGTATATTTAGTACAATAAACCATAAGTTCTTTGACAAAACGCCTAAGGGCACATGCGTGGCCACAATAATTTCACAAAACGCCTTTAGCACCACTTTGAGAGTTGAAATTAGGCTTTTAGCACCCGTCCTTACTTTAACAAAACACCTTTACTAGTCAAAACCTCATTACATTCTTCTATCTGTCTAATATGCAGTAGATGACAATTTTATGACTTAATTTTCTTTATTGGCTTTACAAAAGAGCAACAGTAGACTAAGAAATAGCATATAAATGAAGACATGATGAATCAATATGTTCACAGAAAGATATGGTGTTTCCTTAGAATATATAATGCACATATAAGACTATATATTTAAAGCATTCGCTAAACTGGAAATGTGGTAAAAAAATGAAAAGAAAAGTAAAGGAGGGTTTTAAATAAACATAATTATTAAGAACGTCCAGGAAAGTACTAACTCGAATAAAAATAATACGGACATTAATTTAGAGATAACGCACATTTAGGGAGAACGTATGGAGAGACATGCAAAGAAATGTAATGGAAACATTGAAACTAAATACATGTATGACTAGTTCAAAACACTATTTACAACAGTCTATTCAAAATTTTCTGTGATGTCGATTTCCGTGAGGTCGGCGACTTGGTTGTCTGTTTGGATGGTATTCCAAAAGGCACGTTTTGGTTCGGGCATGAGGCGTTGAAGTGACTCAATGATTTTCATTTTCTTCCACTCCGGTATTTCTCGAGGTCTTGATCGGATCTGTGGTATGTTCGAACCAGAATCAATATCTCTTTGGGTCTTTTTCATCAGAAAGTCACACTCTTCAAAAACGTCATCATCGTGTAATAATTTGAAAAAAAGATTCTTTGAGCCTCTTGAATTTGCTTAAGATATGGTATCTTTACAGTTTTTCCTCCACTGACACGTTTGTCCCACTCGACGAAATCATGATACTGCATTTCTACAGTTTTTGGAGCACCACCACATGTCTGAACAACTGTCACAAAATCGTGAAAGTTGTAGACATTCTTCCTCCGGCGCATATTGTTTTCCACCAGCCCGTGAAATGAATCAGCAGACAGGAAAGTGTGACCCGTTTCGAGGTACTTAAATGTCACTGTTTTTGGTAGGACACCTGCATTGCTATTGATGTACCTGGTTATTGACGTGAATAAAGTCCAGTTTTTATTTTGAGCTGAGCAATTGTCGCACCAGATCACAATGTCTTTGGCGTCCTCACCCATCATTGAAATTGCCTTGATGAAGGCAGATGTAACGTCAGCAGCTGAGCGACCAGATATACCCTCGTGCCACAAAATGGAAGTCACTTGTTTGGCGTGCTTCTTCTTGTACTGATCACCTAAAGGCGCGAATGTTTCGTGATATGCCACAAGCCGGTTGACGAAGACACAAGATTTGACACCAGGCATTGATGGTAGCATAATTACCTTTTGCATGTCAGCCGCAACGTAAATCGTTGTCCCCTCATCTGGATCTTCCTCTGCGTCTTTCTTATAGTGGATACGACCACTAACGTAATTTCGTTTGTGCTTTAACTGAATTTTGCAGGAGTCACAGTCAGGATTTTCTTGTGGCTGAGAATGCTCGTGAAGTTTAAAGGCCATGCACTGCTCGCATTCTTCAACTCCAAGCTTTGCAAAAGAAATGCCCTTTGCTACCACCCGCTTCCGATACGAATCATATCCAACTTGTAGGTTCGGATGATTTTCGAGAAAGAGACTGTGCATGTTACGCACAGTGACATCTGGGGGAAGATAACGTTTTAGAGGTGCGTGGCTTCGTCGGGAGTGACTGCAAGTAGGATGAAATAACTCAATATGTTAGTTGATGATTTCCAAAACATCGTCACGATAAGCATGGGCTGGTTTATGTTTGCCTCTTTGGTCAGGGCGCACAAAGATATTTTCGGCAGGAGATGATTTTTCAAGACATTTAATCACTGAATTCGAAGAGTATCCAAGTGTTCTCAGAAAGAAAGCAGCACAAACTTTGATACGGTGCCCATTCTTGTTGGTAAAAAAATATTCCCTTCGTTTTCTGTTTGGGGCTGGTGTCTTCGATGATATTATAGAACTGTTGTTGAAAATCCAACCTTTGCGATCATTGTAAGAATTGTCCCAGTACTCGTTGTGGAGATTTTCTCGACGATTCTGGTCAATCTTTTCATAGCATCGGTCTTTGCATGTACATGCACTCAGTATTGGATGCTTGGCCTTTTGTTTATGATTGTCATTGGTAGCGGCTGATTGTGTTGCTGCGCTTGCTGAGGGTGGCAGAAGAGGATTATTCTCAGGATCTTCTACAATTCTCTCTTGCGATGGCACTGGTGATTGAGGTGGCAGCGGGGGAAGAGGATTGATGTCAGGATTCTCTCGTGCTAGATCTGAAGCTGAAGATGATAAGACTCGCGATGGAGTTTCCGGTAATGGTGAAAGGGGAGTGGGAACGAATTCAGCTAATTCCTGAAGAACTGACAAGTCTAATCCGGTGACATAAGATGATGGCGCTGAACTTGATATCTCGTTGGCTAAACATTGAGAACCCTGGTCCCTGGAGACATCCTTTTTGTGGAGGGAGTGCGCACAGGCATGAGTTCTGCAAACTTCTCATGTTCTTCTGATTCCGAGCTGGATGAATCAGAGGCAAATGGGTTGTCTATACTTTCATCCGATGAATCATCAGGTGAAGAAGTCTGGGTCAAAATCTGAGAAAAGTCCAACCGGCGGCGAACTGATACTACAGGTTTCGGAACTTGCTGGCTGGACGGACCTGGAACATCATCCAGGCCAGTAAATGCAGGCTGCTCAAAACGGGTTTTTTCTTCTTCTCTCTCTTTCTGAAGTTTTTGGAGTCGGCGGCGTTTCACCAATGGAGGTTTATCATTATCAGAATCTTCACTGTTGCTTGAGTGAGCAGGGGGTATTATGACCTTTCTGCATTAGAAAATATATGCACTAATGATTGTTGTTGTCATAAATGAGTCCATCCTTAATGCATCAAAATCTATTGTGATATGGTCATTTTTACACCTGTCTATGTTTGCACAACAGCTCAAACATAGTTAAGAACACCTACATAATGATGTCACCTGAAATTAAACCTTGAAAAAAATGTTACAAATAAAAAAATTATACTTTCGTTGAAGCAAAAAGGAGATGAAATATAAAATGGGGTATAATTATTATTATTATTATTATTATTATTATTATTATTATTATTATTATTATTATTATTATTATTATTATTATTATTATTATTTTTATGAACTGCCATAACGGTACTGTGAGGCTTCCCTTTGTTTCAGGTTAAGAGCCTGCATAACTTTTAAAGAATGTAGTCGGTACGAGTTCACACTCTAAATATGATAAGTTGTAAAGTATCTTCCAATCAAATAAATATCCACTTACCTAGCTATCAGGTCTTTGAACAGATCTTGGAATTTTTTTTCAGGATTCATAGCGAACCGCTTCACTGCTGTTTTATACTAAAATGATTTTGGATTCTTCAGTGATGTTGCGTTTAATAGAGAAGACAAAGTGTGCTTTTTGCTGGATTTAAATAGGCCTAATTTATTGAGAGGATGTCAGAGGTAAAAGGCGAATGTCCAGGATTGGCTTGTGATTGATCTGATAAGACAGTGACCAAACACAATTCAAGCGATAAATGAAACGGCGGTTCATGAGCCGGAGTAAACCTCATTTTCTTGAAAAAACATGATCATCAGGCGTTTTGTGAAAGCACAGGGGCACCCCATTTCCTGTAACCGCAAAGACTTACACCTTTAGCTTTGGATTAAAGGCGTTCTGTCAAAGTAAAGGTGTTTTGTGAAAGTACCGAGGCATGCCTTTAGACTAAGGGCATTTTTTACGTTAAAAAATTTAAACTTATTCAAATTCAAAGAATTTTTCAGGCCTTAGATTTTGCTATAAGTTGGAGAACGAAAATACCTATTCATTTAAAGAATAAAAAATTTTCGTGCCAAAACTGTTAAAGGCGTTTTGTCGAAATACGGCAGTGTTCGCGTAATCACGGCGGAAAAAAAGGTAATTTGTAAAAAAAAAAAATTTGAGCGCGTTTATCGGCATTTTAGGGCATTTTAAGTCGGAATTTCGAAAAAAAAGGTAAGTGGTAATTTTCCCGATTACGAGGAGCGGTAGGGTGCAAAAAAGGAAAAAAAAAAAAAAAAAAAAGAAAAATTTTTTATGGGACGTTTTACCTTGCGGTTTTTCTATTTCCGATGATAAAAAGGGCAAAAAAAGTAAGTGGTTTTGTTTATTTCCGTAAGGGGAGAGGGAAAATGTGAAAAAAATTATAAAAAAAAAGAAAAAATTTTTTCCTCCTTTAGGGAGATTTTTTGACAATTTTTGGTAGTTAGTTTGCCGGAAAAGATGTTAAGGAAGTTTTTCATGGGTAAGGAGAAGGAGTAGAGAGGAAAAAAAAGCAATTTGAAGAAAGAGATGTTAAGTGCGTTTTTTAGGCATTATGGGTCATAAAAACGGAGTGTGTGTAGGTAGGTGTATGTGTTCGCTTAGTCACGGTGGAAAAAAGTTAATTTGTAAAAAATTAAACTTGCGCGCTTAGCGGCATTTTAGGGCACTTTAAGTCGGAATTTCGAAAAAAAAAATTCGTGGTAATTTTTCCGATTACGATGAGCGGTAGGATACAAAAAACTAAAAAAAAAAAAAGAGAAGAAAAATTTTTTATGGGACCTTTTTCCTTGCGGATTTCCTATTTCCGATGATAAAAAGGGCGGAAAAAGTAAGTGGCTTTGTTTTTTTCGGTAAGGGGAGAGGGAAAATGTGAAATAAATTATAAAAAAAAAGAAAAAAAAAATTTTCCTCTTTTAGGGAGGTTTTTTGACCATTTTTGGTCGTTAGTTTGCCGGAAAAGATAATTAGGAAGAGTTTCGGGGGTAAGGAGAAGGAGTAGAGAGCAAAAAAGAGGTAATTTTAAGAAAAAGGTGTGAAGCGCGTTTTTTAGGCATGGGTATGAAAAACGGATTGTGTTTGGGTTGGTGTATGTGTTCGCGTAATTACGGCGAAAGAAAAGGTAATTTGTAAAAAATGAAACTTGAGCGCGCTTAGCGGCATTTTAGGGCACTTTAAGTCGGAATTTAAAAAAAAAAGGTAAGTGGTAATTTTTCTGATTACGAGGAGCGGTAGGGTGCAAAAAAGTCAAAAAAAAAAAAAAGAAAAAAAAAATTTTTAAAAGGACGTTTTCCCTTGCGGTTTTCCCTTTCTGATGATAAAAAGGGGGAAAAAAGTAAGTGGTTTTGTTTTTTTCCGTAAGGGGAGAGGGAAAATGTGAAATATATTATAAAAAAAAAGAAAATTTTTTTTCCTTCTTTAGGAAACTTTTAACTATTTTTGGTGGTAAGTTTGCCGGAAAAGATGATTAGGAAGTGTTTCGGGGGTAAGGAGAAGGAGTAGAGAGCAAAAAAAAGTAATTTTAAGAAAAAGGTGTAAAGCGCGTTTTTTACACATTATGGGTCGGAAAAACGGAGTGTGTGTGGGTAGGTGATGTGTGCGCGCAATCACGACGGAAAAAATGTAATTTATAAAAAAAATGAAACTTGAACGCGCTTATCGGCATTTTAGGGCACTTTAAGCCGGAATTTCGAAAAAAAAAGGTAAGTGGTAATTTTTCCGATTATGAGGAGTGGTAGGGTGGAAAAAAATCAAAAAAAAAAAAAGAAAAAAAATTTTTTAAAAGGACGTTTTCGCTTGCGGTTTTCCTATTTCCGGTGATAAAAAAGGGGGAAAAAAGTAAGTTGTTTTGTTTATTTCCGTAAGGGGAGAGTGAAAATGTGAAAAAACTTATAAAAAAAAGAAAATTTTTTTTTCTCCTTTAGGGAGCTTTTTAACTATTTTTGGTGCTTAGTTTGCCGGAAAAGATGATTAGGAAGTGTTTCGGGGGTAAGGAGAAGGAGTAGAGAGCAAAAAAAAGTAATTTTAAGAAAAAGGTGTAAAGCGCGTTTTTTACATATTATGGGCCGGAAAAACGGAGTGTGTGTGGAAAAAAGTCAAAAAAAAAAAGAAAAAAAATTTTTTTAAAAGGACGTTTTCGCTTGCGGTTTTCCTATTTCCGGTAATAAAAAGGGGGAAAAAAGTAAGTGGTTTTGTTTTTTTCCGTAAGGGGAGAGGGAAAATGTGAAATAGATTATAAAAAAAAAAGAAAATTTTTTTTTCTCCTTTAGGGAACTTTTAACTATTTTTGGTGGTTAGTTTGCCGGAAAAGATGATTATGAAGTGTTTCGGGGGTAAGGAGAAGGAGTAGAGAGCAAAAAAAAGTACTTTGAAGAAAAAGGTGTAAAGCGTGTTTTTTACAAATTATGGGTCGGAAAAACGAAGTGTGTGTGGGTAAGTGATGTGTTCGCGTAATCACGGCGGAAAAAAGGTAATTTGTAAAAATTGAAACTTGATCGCGCTTAGCGGCATTTTAGGGCACTTTAAGTCGGAATTTCGAAAAAAAAGGTAAGTGGTAATTTTTCCGATTACGAGGAGCGGTAGGGTGGAAAAAAGTCAAAAAAAAAAAAGAAAAAAAATTTTTTTAAAAGGATGTTTTCGCTTCCGGTTTTCCTATTTCCGGTGATAAAAAGGGGATAAAAAGTAAGTGGTTTTGTTTTTTTCCGTAAGGGGAGAGGGAAAATGTGAAATAGATTATAAAAAAAAGAAAAATTTTTTTCTCCTTTAGGGAGCTTTTTAACTATTTTTGGTGGTTAGTTTGCCGGAAAAGATGATTAGGAAGTGTTTCGGGGGTAAGGAGAAGGAGTAGAGAGCAAAAAAAAAGTAATTTTAAGAAAAAGGTGTAAAGCACGTTTTTTACACATTATGTGTCGGAAAAACGGAGTGTGTGTGGGTAGGTGATGTGTTCGCGTAATCACGGCGGAAAAAAGGTAATTTGTAAAAAATGAAACTTGAGCGCGCTTATCGACGTTTTAGGGCATTTTTAGTCGGAATTTCGAAAAAAAAGGTAAGTGGTAATTTTCCCGACTACGAGGAGCGGTAGGATGCAAAAAAGTCAAAAAAAAAAAAAAGAAAAAAAATTTTTTAAAAGGACGTTTTCGCTTGCGGTTTTCCTATTTCCGGTGATAAAAAAGGGGGGAAAAAGTAAGTTGTTTTGTTTATTTCCGTAAGGGGAGAGTGAAAATGTGAAAAAACTTATAAAAAAAAGAAAATTTTTTTTTCTCCTTTAGGGAGCTTTTTAACTATTTTTGGTGCTTAGTTTGCCGGAAAAGATGATTAGGAAGTGTTTCGGGGGAAAGGAGAAGGAGTAGAGAGCAAAAAAAAGTAATTTTAAGCAAAAGGTGTAAAGCGCGTTTTTTACACATTATGGGTCGGAAAAACGGAGTGTGTGTGGGTAGGTGATGTGTTCGCGTAATCACGGCGGAAAAAAGGTAATTTGTAAAAAATGAAACTTGAGCGCGCTTAGCGGCATTTTAGGGCACTTTAAGTCGGAATTTCGAAAAAAAAGGTAAGCGGTAATTTTTCCGATTACGAGGAGCGGTAGGGTGGAAAAAAGTCAAAAAAAAAAAAGAAAAAAATTTTTTTTAAAAGGACGTTTTCGCTTGCGGTTTTCCTATTTCCGGTGATAAAAAGGGGGAAAAAAGTAAATGGTTCTGTTTTTTTCCGTAAGGGGAGAGAGAAAATGTGAAATAGATTATAAAAAATAAGAAAATTTTTTTTTCTCCCTTAGGGAGCTTTTTAACTATTTTTGGTGCTTAGTTTGCCGGAAAAGATGATTAGGAAGTGTTTCGGGGGTAAGGAGAAGGAGTAGAGAGCAAAAAAAAGTAATTTTAAGAAAAAGGTGTAAAGCGCGTTTTTTACAT
Source organism: Elysia crispata (assembly GCA_033675545.1). Taxonomy (NCBI): domain Eukaryota; kingdom Metazoa; phylum Mollusca; class Gastropoda; family Plakobranchidae; genus Elysia; species Elysia crispata. The sequence continues at coordinate 10,423 of JAWDGP010004072.1, read as the reverse complement.
ATTATGGGCCGGAAAAACGGAGTGTGTGTGGAAAAAAGTCAAAAAAAAAAAGAAAAAAAATTTTTTTAAAAGGACGTTTTCGCTTGCGGTTTTCCTATTTCCGGTGATAAAAAGGGGGAAAAAAGTAAGTGGTTTTGTTTTTTTCCGTAAGGGGAGAGGGAAAATGTGAAATAGATTATAAAAAAAAAGAAAATTTTTTTTTCTCCTTTAGGGAACTTTTAACTATTTTTGGTGGTTAGTTTGCCGGAAAAGATGATTAGGAAGTGTTTCGGGGGTAAGGAGAAGGAGTAGAGAGCAAAAAAAAGTAATTTTAAGAAAAAGGTGTAAAGCGCGTTTTTTACACATTATGGGTCGGAAAAACGGAGTGTGTGTGGGTAAGTGATGTGTTCGCGTAATCACGGCGGAAAAAAGGTAATTTGTAAAAAATGAAACTTGAGCGCGCTTAGCGGCATTTTAGGGCACTTTAAGTCGGAATTTCGAAAAAAAAGGTAAGTGGTAATTTTTCCGATTACGACGAGCGGTAGGGTGGAAAAAAGTCAAAAAAAAATTTTTTAAAAGGACGTTTTCGCTTGCGCTTTTCCTATTTCCGGTGATAAAAAGGGGGAAAAAAGTAAGTGGTTTTGTTTTTTTCCGTAAGGGGAGAGGGAAAATGTGAAATAGATTATAAAAAAAAAAAAAATTTTTTTCTCCTTTAGGGAGCTTTTTAACTATTTTTGGTGGTTAGTTTGCCGGAAAAGATGATTAGGAAGTGTTTCGGGGGTAAGGAGAAGGAGTAGAGAGCAAAAAAAATGCAATTTTAAGAAAAAGGTGTAAAGCGCGTTTTTTACACATTATGGGTCGGAAAAACGGAGTGTGTGTGGGTAGGTGATGTGTTCGCGTAATCACGGCGGAAAAAAGGTAATTTGTAAAAAATGAAACTTGAGCGCGCTTAGCGGCATTTTAGGGCACTTTAAGTCGGAATTTCGAAAAAAAAGGTAAGTGGTAATTTTTCCGATTACGAGGAGCGGTAGGATGCAAAAAAGTCAAAAAAAAAAAAGAAAAAAATTTTTTTTAAAGGACGTTTTCTCTTGCGGTTTTTCTATTTCCGATGATAAAAAGGGCGGAAAAAGTAATTGGCTTTGTTTTTTTCGGTAAGGGGAGAGGGAAAATGTGAAATAGATTATAAAAAAAAAGAAAATTTTTTTTCTCTTTTAGGGAGCTTTTAACTATTTTTGGTGCCTAGTTTGCCGGAAAAGATGATTAGGAAGTGTTTCGGGGGTAAGGAGAAGGAGTAGAGAGCAAAAAAATGTAATTTTAAGAAAAAGGTGTAAAGCGCGTTTTTTACACATTATGGGTCGGAAAAACGGAGTGTGTGTGGGTAGGTGATGTGTTCGCGTAATCACGGCGGAAAAAAGGTAATTTGTAAAAAATGAAACTTGAGCGCGCTTAGCGGCATTTTAGGGCATTTTAAGTCGGAATTTCGAAAAAAAGGTAAGTGGTAATTTTCCCGATTACGAGGAGCGGTAGGGTGGAAAAAAGTCAAAAAAAAAAAAAGAAAAAAAAATTTTTTTAAAAGGACGTTTTCGCTTGCGGTTTTCCTATTTCCGGTGATAAAAAGGGGGAAAAAAGTAAGTGGTTTTGTTTATTTTCGTAAGGGGAGAGGGAAAATGTGAAAAGAATTATAAAAAAAAGAAAATTTTTTTTCTCCTTTAGGGAGCTTTTTAACTATTTTTGGTGGTTAGTTTGCCGGAAAAGATGATTAGGAAGTGTTTCGGGGGTAAGGAGAAGGAGTAGAGAGCAAAAAAAAGTAATTTTAAGAAAAAGGTGTAAAGCGCGTTTTTTTACACATTATGGGTCGGAAAAACGGAGTGTGTGTGGGTAGGTGATGTGTTCGCGTAATCACGGCGGAAAAAAAGGTAATTTGTAAAAAATGAAACTTGAGCGCGCTTATCGGCATTTTAGGGCATTTTAAGTCGGAATTTCGAAAAAAAAGGTAAGTGGTAATTTTTCCGATTACGAGGAGCGGTAGGGTGGAAAAAATCAAAAAAAAAAAAGAAAAAAAAATTTTTATGGGACGTTTTCCCTTGCGGTTTTTCTATTTCCGATGATAAAAAGGGCGGAAAAAGTAAGTGGTTTTGTTTATTTCCGTAAGGGGAGAGGGAAAATGTGAAAGAAATTATAAAAAAAAGAAAAAAAATTTTTCCTCCTTTCGGGTGGTTTTTTGACAATTTTTGGTGGTTAGTTTGCCGGAAGAGATGATTATGAAGTTTTTCGGGGGTAAGGGGAAGGAGTAGAGAGCAAAAAAAAGTAATTTTAAGAAAAAGGTGTTAAGCGCGTTCTTTACACATTATGGGTCGGAAAAACGGAGGTAGGTGATGTGTATGCGTAAAAAAAAAGGTAATTTGTAAAAAATGAAACTTGAAAAAATTTAAGTCGGAAAAAAAAAATTAATTTTTCTGATTACGAGGAGCGGTAAGGGTGCAAAAAGTAAAAAAAAAAAAAATTTTTAAAAGGACGTTTTCTCTTGCGGTTTTTCTTTTTCCGATGATAAAAAGGGCGGAAAAAGTAAGTGGTTTTTTTTTATTTCCGTAAGGGGAGAAGGAAAATGTGAAAAAACTTATAAAAAAAATAAAATTTTTTTTCTCCTTTAGGGAGCTTTTAACTATTTTTGGTGGTTAGTTTGCCGGAAAAGATGATTAGGAAGTGTTTCGGGGGTAAGGAGAAGGAGTAGAGAGCAAAAAAAAGTAATTTTAAGAAAAAGGTGTTAAGCGAGTTTTTTACGCATAATGTGTCGGAAAAACGGAGTGTGTGTGGGTAGGTGATGTGTTCGCGTAATCACGGCGGAAAAAAGGTAATTTGTAAAAAATGAAACTTGAGCGCGCTTAGCGGCATTTTAGGGCACTTTAAGTCGGAATTTCGAAAAAAAAAGGTAAGTGGTAATTTTTCCGATTACGAGGAGCGGTAAGGTGCAAAAAAGTCAAAAAAAAAAAAAATTTTTTTTAAAAGGACGTTTTCCCTTGCGGTTTTTCTATTTGCAGTGATAAAAAGGGCGGAAAAAGTAAGTGGTTTTGCTTTTTTCCGTAAGGGGAGATGGAAAATGTGAAAAAAATTTAAAAAAAAAGGAAAAAAATTTGTTTCTCCTTTTGGGAGTTTTTTTTTTACCATTTTTTTTCGCTTATTTGCCGGAAAAGATGATTAGGAAGTGTTTCGGGGGTAAGGAGAAGGAGTAGAGAGGAAAAAAATGTAATTTTAAGAAAAAGGTGTAAAGCGCGTTTTTTAGACATTATGGGTCGGAAAAACGGAGTGTGTGTGGGTAGGTGTATGTGTCCGCGTAATCACGGCGGAAAAAAAGGTAATTTGTAAAAAATGAAACTTGAGCGCGCTTAGCGGCATTTTAGGGCACTTTAAGTCGGAATTTCGAAAAAAAAAGTAAGTGGTAATTTTTCTGATTACGAGGAGCGGTAGGGTGCAAAAAAGTCAAAAAAAAAAAAAAAAAATTTCTTATGGGACGTTTTCCCTTGCGGTTTTTCTATTTCCAGTGATAAAAAGGGCGGAAAAAGTAAGTGGTTTTGTTTTTTTCCGTAAGGAGAGAGGGAAAATGTGAAAAAAATTATAAAAAAAAAGAAAAAAATTTTTTCCTCCTTTCGGGAGGTTTTTTGACCATTTTTGGTCGCTAGTTTGCCGGAAAAGATGATTAGGAAGTGTTTCGGGGGTAAGGAGAAGGAGTAAAGAGCAAAAGAAAAGTAATTTTAAGGAAAAGGTCTGAAGCGCGTTTTTTAGGCATTATGGGTAGGAAAAACGGAGTGTGTGTGGGTAGGTGTATGTGTCCGCGTAATCACGGCGGAAAAAAGGTAATTTGTAAAAAATGAAACTTGAGCGCGCTTAGCGGCATTTTAGGGCACTTTAAGTCGGAATTTCGAAAAAAAAAGGTAAGTGGTAATTTTTATGATTACGAGGAGCGGTAGGGTGCAAAAAAGTAAAAAAAAAAAAAAAAAAAAAGAAAAATTTTTTATGGGACGTTTTCCCTTGCGGTTTTTCTATTTCCGATGATAAAAAGGGCGGAAAAAGTAAGTGGTTTTGTTTTTTTCCGTAAGGGGAGAGGGAAAATGTGAAAAAAATTATAAAAAAAAGAAAAAAATTTTTTCCTCCTTTCGGGAGGTTTTTTGACCATTTTTGGTCGCTAGTTTGCCGGAAAAGATGATTAGGAAGTGTTTCGGGGGTAAGGAGAAGGAGTAGAGAGGAAAAAAAGTAATTTTAAGAAAAAGGTGTTAAGCGCGTTTTTTAGGCATAATGTGTCGGAAAAACGGAGTGTGTGTGGGTAGGTGTATGTGTCCGCGTAATCACGGCGGAAAAAAGGTAATTTGTGAAAAAAATGAAACTTGAGCGCGCTTAGCGGCATTTTAGGGCACTTTAAGTCGGAATTTCGAAAAAAAAGGTAAGTGGTAATTTTCCCGATTACGAGGAGCGGTAGGATGCAAAAAAGTAAAAAAAAAAAAAAAAAGAAAAATTTTTTATGGGACGTTTTCCCTTGCGGTTTTTCTGTTTCCGATGATAAAAAGGACGGAAAAAGTAAGTGGTTTTGTTCATTTCCGTAAGGGGAGAGGGAAAATGTGAAAAAAATTATAAAAAAAAGAAAAAAATTTTTTCCTCCTTTCGGGAGGTTTTTTGACCATTTTTGGTCGCTAGTTTGCCGGAAAAGATGATTAGGAAGTGTTTCGGGGGTAAGGAGAAGGAGTAGAGAGGAAAAAAAAGTAATTTTAAGAAAAAGGTGTTAAGCGCGTTTTTTAGGCATAATGTGTCGGAAAAAACGGAGTGTGTGTGGGTAGGTGTATGTGTCCGCGTAATCACGGCGGAAAAAAGGTAATTTGTAAAAAATGAAACTTGAGCGCGCTTAGCGGCATTTTAGGGCACTTTAAGTCGGAATTTCGAAAAAAAAGGTAAGTGGTAATTTTCCCGATTACGAGGAGCGGTAGGATGCAAAAAAGTAAAAAAGAAAAATTTTTTATGGGACGTTTTCCCTTGCGGTTTTTCTGTTTCCGATGATAAAAAGGACGGAAAAAGTAAGTGGTTTTGTTCATTTCCGTAAGGGGAGAGGGAAAATGTGAAAAAAATTATAAAAAAAAGAAAAAAATTTTTTTTCTCCTTTCGGGAGGTTTTTTGACCATTTTTGGTCGCTAGTTTGCCGGAAAAGATGATTAGGAAGTGTTTCGGGGGTAAGGAGAAGGAGTAGAGAGGAAAAAAAAGTAATTTTAAGAAAAAGGTGTAAAGCGCGTTTTTTAGACATTATGGGTCGGAAAAACGGAGTGTGTGTGGGTAGGTGATGTGTTCGCGTAATCACGGCGAAAAAAAAGGTAATTTGTAAAAAATGAAACTTGAGCGCGCTTAGCGGCATTTTAGCGCACTTTAAGTCGGAATTTCGAAAAAAAAGGTAAGTGGTAATTTTCCCGATTACGAGGAGCGGTAGGATGCAAAAAAGTAAAAAAAAAAAAAAAAAGAAAAATTTTTTATGGGACGTTTTCCCTTGCGGTTTTTCTGTTTCGGATGATAAAAAGGACGGAAAAAGTAAGTGGTTTTGTTCATTTCCGTAAGGGGAGAGGGAAAATGTGAAAAAAAATATTAAAAAAAGAAAAAAATCTTTTCCTCCTTTCGGGAGGTTTTTTGACCATTTTTGGTCGCTAGTTTGCCAGAAAAGATGATTAGGAAGTGTTTCGGGGGTAAGGAGAAGGAGTAGAGAGGAAAAAAAAAGTAATTTTAAGAAAAAGGTGTAAAGCGCGTTTTTTAGACATTATGGTTCGGAAAAACGGAGTGTGTGTGGGTAGGTGATGTGTTCGCGTAATTACGGCGGAAAAAAGGTAATTTGTAAAAAATGAAACTTGAGCGCGCTTAGCGGCATTTTAGCGCACTTTAAGTCGGAATTTCGAAAAAAAAGGTAAGTGGTAATTTTTCTGATTACGAGGAGCGGTAGGGTGCAAAAAAAGTCAAATAAAAAAAAAAAAAAATTTCTTATGGGACGTTTTCCCTTGCGGTTTTTCTATTTCCAGTGATAAAAAGGACGGAAAAAGTAAGTGGTTTTGTTCATTTCCGTAATTTAATAGAGAAAATGTAAAAAAAATTATAAAAGAAAGAAAAAAATCTTTTCCTCCTTTCGGGAGGTTTTTTGACCATTTTTGGTCGCTAGTTTGCCGGAAAAGATGATTAGGAAGTGTTTCGGGGGTAAGGAGAAGGAGTAGAGAGGAAAAAAAAGTAATTTTAAGAAAAAGGTGTAAAGCGCGTTTTTTAGACATTATGGGTCGGAAAAACGGAGTGTGTGTGGGTAGGTGTATGTGTTCGCGTAATCACGGCGGAAAAAAGGTAATTTGTAAAAAATGAAAGTTGAGCGCGCTTAGCGGCATTTTAGGGCACTTTAAGTCGGAATTTCGAAAAAAATGGTAAGTGGTAATTTTCCTGATTACGAGGAGAGGTAGGATGCAAAAAAGTGAAATAAAAAAAAAAAAAAAATTTCTTATATGACGTTTTCCCTTTCGGTTTTTCTGTTTCCGATGAGAAAAAGGACGGAAAAAGTAAGTGGTTTTGTTTTTTTCCGTAAGGAGAGAGGGAAAATGTGAAAAAATTATGAAAAAAAAGAAAAAAATTTTTCCCTCCTTTCGGGAGGTTTTTTGACCATTTTTGGTCGCTAGATTGCCGGAAAAGATGATTAGGAAGTGTTTCGGGGGTAAGGAGAAGAAGTAGAGAGCAAAAAAAGGTAATTTTAAGAAAAAGGTGTAAAACGCGTTTTTTAGACATTATGGGTCGGAAAAACGGAGTCTGTGTGGGTAGGTGATGTGTTCGTGTAATCACGGCGGAAAAAAAGGTAATTTCTAAAAAAATGAAACTTGAGCGCGCTTAGCGGCATTTTAGCGCACTTTAAATCGGAATTTCGAAAAAAAAGGTAAGTGGTAATTTTTCTGATTACGAGGAGCGGTAGGGTGCAAAAAAGTCAAATAAAAAAAAAAAAAAATTCTTATGGGACGTTTTCCCTTGCGGTTTTTCTATTTCCAGTGATAAAAAGCGCGGAAAAAGTAAGTGGTTTTGTTTTTTTCCGTAAGGTAAGAGGGAAAATGTAAAAAAAATTATAAAAGAAAGAAAAAAATCTTTTCCTTCTTTCGGGAGGTTTTTTGACCATTTTTGGTAGCTAGTTTGCCGGAAAAGATGATTAGGAAGTGTTTCGGGGGTAAGGAGAAGGAGTAGAGAGGAAAAAAAAGTAATTTTAAGAAAAAGGTGTTAAGCGCGTTTTTTAGGCATAATGTGTCGGAAAAACGGAGTGTGTGTGGGTAGGTGTATGTGTCCGCGTAATCACGGCGGAAAAAAGGTAATTTGTAAAAAATGAAACATGAGCGCGCTCAGCGGCATTTTAGGGCACTTTAAGTCGGATTTTCGAAAAAAAAAGGTAAGTGGTAATTTTCCTGATTACGAGGAGCGGTAGGATGCAAAAAAGTAAAAAAAAAAAAAAAAAAAGAAAAATTTTTTATGGGACGTTTTCCCTTGCTGTTTTTCTGTTTCCGATTTTAAAAAGGACGGAAAAAGTAAGTGGTTTGGTTTATTTCCGTAAGGGGAGAGGAAAAATGTGAAAAAAATGATAAAAAAAGAAAAAAAAATTTTCCTCCTTTCGGGAGGTTTTTTGACCATTTTTGGTCGCTAGATTGCCGGAAAAGATGATTAGGAAGTGTTTTGGGGGTAAGGAGAAGAAGTAGAGAGCAAAAAAAGGTAATTTTAAGAAAAAGGTGTAAAACGCGCTTTTTAGACATTATGGGTCGGAAAAACGGAGTGTGTGTGGGTAGGTGATGTGTTCGCGTAATCACGGCGGAAAAAAGGTAATTTGTAAAAAATGAAACTTGAGCGCGCTTAGCGGCATTTTAGCGCACTTTAAGTCGGAATTACGAAAAAAAGGTAAGTGGTAATTTTTCTGATTACGAGGAGCGGCAGGGTGCAAAAAAGTCAAATAAAAAAAAAAAAAATTCTTATGGGACGTTTTCCCTTGCGGTTTTTCTATTTCCAGTGATAAAAAGCGCGGAAAAAGTAAGTGGTTTTGTTTTTTTCCGTAAGGTAAGAGGGAAAATGTAAAAAAAATTATAAAAGAAAGAAAAAAATCTTTTCCTTCTTTCGGGAGGTTTTTTGACCATTTTTGGTAGCTAGTTTGCCGGAAAAGATGATTAGGAAGTGTTTCGGGGGTAAGGAGAAGGAGTAGAGAGGAAAAAAAAGTAATTTTAAGAAAAAGGTGTTAAGCGCGTTTTTTAGGCATAATGTGTCGGAAAAACGGAGTGTGTGTGGGTAGGTGTATGTGTCCGCGTAATCACGGCGGAAAAAAGGTAATTTGTAAAAAATGAAACATGAGCGCGCTTAGCAGCATTTTAGGGCACTTTAAGTCGGAATTTCGAAAAAAAAGGTAAGTGGTAATTTTCCTGATTACGAGGAGCAGTAGGATGCAAAAAAATTAAAAAAAAAAAAAAAAAAAAAGAAAAATTTTTTATGGGACGTTTTCCCTTGCTGTTTTTCTGTTTCCGATTTTAAAAAGGACGGAAAAAGTAAGTGGTTTTGTTTATTTCCGTAAGGGGAGAGGAAAAATGTGAAAAAAATTATAAAAAAAAGAAAAAAAATTTTTCCTCCTTTCGGGAGGTTTTTTGACCATTTTTGGTCGCTAGATTGCCGGAAAAGATGATTAGGAAGTGTTTCGGGGGTAAGGAGAAGAAGTAGAGAGCAAAAAAAGGTAATTTTAAGAAAAAGGTGTAAAACGCGTTTTTTAGACATTATGGGTCGGAAAAACGGAGTGTGTGTGGGTAGGTGATGTGTTCGCGTAATCACGGCGGAAAAAAGGTAATTTGTAAAAAATGAAACTTGAGCGCGCTTAGCGGCATTTTAGCGCACTTTAAGTCGGAATTACGAAAAAAAAGGTAAGTGGTAATTTTTCTGATTACGAGGAGCGGTAGGGTGCAAAAAAGTCAAATAAAAAAAAAAAAAAATTCTTATGGGACGTTTTCCCTTGCGGTTTTTCTATTTCCAGTGATAAAAAGCGCGGAAAAAGTAAGTGGTTTGTTTTTTTTTCGTAAGGTAAGAGGGAAAATGTAAAAAAAATTATAAAAGAAAGAAAAAAATCTTTTCCTTCTTTCGGGAGGTTTTTTGACCATTTTTGGTAGCTAGTTTGCCGGAAAAGATGATTAGGAAGTGTTTCGGGGGTAAGGAGAAGGAGTAGAGAGGAAAAAAAAGTAATTTTAAGAAAAAGGTGTTAAGCGCGTTTTTTAGGCATAATGTGTCGGAAAAACGGAGTGTGTGTGGGTAGGTGATGTGTTCGCGTAATCACGGCGGAAAAAAGGTAATTTGTAAAAAATGAAACTTGAGCGCGCTTAGCGGCATTTTAGCGCACTTTAAGTCGGAATTTCGAAAAAAAAGGTAAGTGGTAATTTTCCCGATTACGAGGAGCGGTAGGATGCAAAAAAGTAAAAAAGAAAAATTTTTTATGGGACGTTTTTCTTTGCGGTTTTTCTGTTTCCGATGATAAAAAGGACGGAAAAAGTAAGTGGTTTTGTTCATTTCCGTAAGGGGAGAGGGAAAATGTCAAAAAAATTATAAAAAAAAGAAAAAAAATTTTTCCTCGTTATTGGAGGTTTTTTGACCATTTTTGGTCGCTACTTTGCCGGAAAAGATGATTAGAAAGTGTTTCGGGGGTAAGGAGAAGAAGTAGAGAGCAAAAAAAGGTAATTTTAAGAAAAAGGTGTTAAGCGCGTTTTTTAGGCATAATGTGTCGGAAAAACGGAGTGTGTGTGGGTAGGTGTATGTGTCAGCGTAATCACGGCGGAAAAAAGATAATTTGTGAAAAAAATGAAACTTGAGCGCGCTTAGCGGCATTTTAGGGCACTTTAAGTCGGAATTTCGAAAAAAAAGGTAAGTGGTAATTTTCCCGATTACGAGGAGCGGTAGGATGCAAAAAAGTCAAATAAAAAAAAAAAAAAAATTTCTTATGGGACATTTTCCCGTGCGGTTTTTCTATTTCCAGTGTTAAAAAGCGCGGAAAAAGTAAGTAGTTTTGTATTTTTGCGTAAGGGAAGATAGAAAAGGTGAAAAAAATTATAAAAGAAAGAAAAAAATCTTTTTCTCCTTTCGGGAGGTTTTTTGACCATTTTTGGTCGCTAGTTTGCCGGAAAAGATGATTAGGAAGCGTTTGGGGTGTAAGGAGAAGGAGTAGAGAAGAAAAAAGTAATTTTAAGAAAAAGTTAATAAGCGCGTTTTTTAGGCATAATGTGTCGGAAAAACGGAGTGTGTGTGGGTAGGTGTATGTGTTCGCGTAATCACGGCGGGAAAAAGGTAATTTGTAAAAAATGAAACTTGAGCGCGCTTAGCGGCATTTTAGCGCACTTTAAGTCGGAATTTCGAAAAAAAAGGTAAGTGGTAATTTTCCTGATTACGAGGAGCG
>JAWDGP010004071.1:0-15191 GCA_033675545.1 Elysia crispata | reverse complement strand
GTTTTAAATTGAAGATTCGTGAATTATTTTTTAATGAATTCTCTTTCAAATCACATTTGTTTGCACTATGTAACCTAACTCTTTTTGTTTGGAAACATCTGGTAATGAAAAACAGTACAGGATTTGTGTCTCTCCTCTTCCAGGTGCTGTGTCCCGGGAGCTGCGTTTCCCCTGGTCGTACTTGTCCACATTGGCTGTGACAGAGCCTAGCTCGCCGGCAGTGAAGACAGCCATACCTGGACCTAAATCTAGTACTATGAAGAGAGACCTAAATCTCATACAGGTTCATAACTTACATTATCATCATCAAACTTCATCATGTTTCATGAGCATAAATTACCTGTTCAGATTTTTACCAACTCCGCCTCTCATCGAAAGCAACAGAAACATCAACTGACATTCACCTTGTCCTTATTTTCCGGTTCAACTAGAACACGGACGTTGTCCACTTCTTTGTCGACTACGATCGAAGTATGGGAAACTACATCGTAGATGTGGACGGCAATGTTCTTCTGGATCTTTTCACTCAGATAGCCAGTATTCCTCTTGGTGAGCCACCATTGGTCTCTCCTCTCTTCATGTAATTATTTTTTATGCTTGATTTCAATGAAAAGAGAATAAAATTGTGAAAGATTAGGAAAAAAGTCAAACATACTTACGGAAACATCAGAAGCTTTGCAGATAAAAACTATAGTCACTTGAATGATTAAGTTTTATTGAATAATTATGTACAAGGAGAGGTATAAATACGAGTACTTGTCTTTTCTTTTCTTTTCGAAATAATTATTCGGAATTAAATTTAAAAAAAAAATCTAGAAAAGCCGATAAACCAATGAGAAATCTACGAATGCACAAATACACAAAGAGAAAACAGAACTGGTCGGTCTCTAATAACAGCCGTTTTTTTTTTCTTCGCCAGGCTACAATCATCCCAGAATCATGAAAGTTCTTACAGACCCAGTAAATCTTGTAAGCGTTTTTCTTCTTCTAATTTTGTCCGAAATTTCTTATCACGATTTGAGGAAAAAACAACGAGAAATATGATGATGAAGATGATGATGATGATGATACTACTACTACTACTACTACTACTACTACTACTACTACTACTACTACTACTACTACTACTACTACTACGACTACTACTACTACTACGACTACTACGACTACTACTACTACTACTACTACTACTACTACTACTACTACTACTACTACTACTACTACTACTACTACTACTACTACTACTACTATTAATTATAATAATAATAATAATAATAATAATAATAATAATAATAATAATAATAATAATAATAATAATAATAATAATAATAATAATAATAATGATGATGATGATGATGATGATGATGATGATGCTACTACCACCACCACTACTACTACTACTACTACTACTACTACTACTACTACTACTACTACTACTACTACTACTACTACTACTACTACTATTACGTAAAATAATAATAATAATAATAATAATAATAATAATAATAATAATAATAATAATAATAATAATAATAATAATAATAATAATAATGCTGCTGCTGCTGCTGCTGCTGCTGCTGCTACTACTACTACTACTACTACTACTACTACTACTACTACTACTACTACTACTACTACTACTACTACTACTACTACTACTACTACTACTACTACTACTAAAAATTATTGATATTTTTTTTTATCCTTAAAGGTAATCAATGCTGTTCTGTTTTCTCCGCCAGGCTGCGTTTGCTAACAGACCGGCGCTAGGCATGTATCCCCCTAGCGAGTTTGCACAAATCTTGTCGGAAACTCTCCTGTCGGTACGACTTCCAACATTCGAACTCCTCGTGTATTCTTCTCCTTGGGGTCTCCTGGTCTCACGACGTCGGAGTTTCACTGCGCACTGTTTCCAAATTGGACATTATATCATAATTTTCTGTTCTTAAATATCAACTATAATTATGTTTGTGCCAGCAAGTAAAATACTCAACTTGAAATTTAAAAGCAAGAGAGAGCAAAAATTGGTATCAATTGGTATTTATAAAATAAATAATTATTATAATAAAAAAAAGAAAACCAACAGAACAGCAACAAAATCTAAAAAAACCAAAAACAACAACAAACAAATATAAAAAAAAAAATCTCCCCAAAAATCCCTAGAGAATAGGAACCATTGGAACAAACATTTACATCTATAGATGGAAGTAAAAAACAATAATAATAATAATGATAATAATAATAATAATAATAATAATAATAATAATAATAATAATAATAATAATAATAATAATAATAATAGCGCAATTTAGGGTATTTTGGTCTCTACTTCAACCCAATAGCACAAGTTTGGGTAACTAACCTGAACTAGAAGCTTATAGCACAAGTTAAGGTTATTGATCTATACTTCAACCTGTACTTTGACCGAAAAATACAGGACGTACTGAAGTGTGTGTGAGTGTGTGTCTGATTGTTCACTTTATATCCATCCCTCTTGTTGAAAATTTTAACTTTTATGCTTCAGTAAACAATCTAATAACAATCAACTTGTCCTTGAACAAAACCAAACTGGTCACTATTTCAACTGACAGGTGGCTCCTCGTGGCATCAACCAAGTGCAGACGATGGCGTGTGGCGCATGCTCAGTTGAGCACGCACTAAAAGGCGCTTTCATGGCTTACAGGGTGAGCAAATCTGATCAAGTCACTGGCGTCGTCTTCTCTGAGGTGTCTCACTTAAGTCCTTGACGAAAATTTAAAACAGATTTCATCATTTGATTATGCGACTTCATTCCATGGAAATATCTCAGTTTATTTTGTAAGAAACATCATGACATGTCCATCTAAAGAGTATGGGGAATTTTTGGTCTTTTTCCTCGTGGTGTCCCAATACAAGTCCTTGACATTTGATTCGAATGAGTATGACGAATCTTTTAGCTTTTCTCGTAGTGTTCCACCCACAAAGGATCCTAAACAGCCCCTGTGCTGTCTTTATCTTCCTTTCTTTCTCCATCTCTCATTTCATGGTGCAGAAATATTCTCACTGTTTAATAAACGCATTCTCCCTCCTTCATGTGACACTTTCAACTGAACTCAACTTAAAAAAAAGTTAACATAAGATAGCTAGAGAACTGTTTGTGGTGTACCTTAAACAAAAGATTAGAGCAACAAGTAAAGGTGCGTAAGGAGTGTGTATGGTGGGCTTTAAATAAAAAGATTAAAGCAACGACACGTCAAACTGCTGGAGTGCGGTGAATACCTCAAACAAAAGGTCTAAGCAACAACTAAAGAGACTGATAGAGCACTATTGTTTTCCTCAAACAAAAGATCAAATAAATTCACATGATAGACTTCTATAGTACTGGGTGTGGTTTGACTTCAACAAAAAGTATTAATGCTGCGACAGGTTAGACTGCTAGAGTACTGTGTGTGATGTACCGTAAACAAAAGATTAAATCAACGTCAAGTTAAACACTTAAGCACCGTAACTTATTCTAAACAAAACATGAAAGCAACTACTTAACCTACTCACGCAGTAACTTCGATTTCACTTCGCGTGCCTCTCCCCAAAAAAGTCGAGACGAAAACCAGAGGGCCATGAGTCGAAAGCAAACTATTTGATTTGCGATTCGCTTTCGTCTCGCTATCAATTTGGCCAACAGAGCACTAATCATTTTGCCTAGGAATGGAAAAGAATATAAAGATTGGAGTGTGTGTGTGTGTGTGATCACCGTAAACGATTATGTGAACGTATATAGAAATAAATTAATAAACTTATCATTAATGTCCATCTCTTCTACGATTTCTTTCTATTGTTTGTTAATAAATTATAACTGCTGTTGGAGAATGCTGGCCGTTTCTGCACAGCTGCAATTAAATGATATCAGTGCGCATTTCTCTTCTACCTCTGATGGTGTAGAGACGTGAAAGGGGAGGCAGTCCGCCAACCCAAGAGGAAATAGAGACCAGTTTGTTGAACACACCCCCAGGCTGCCCGAAACTTTCAGTGCTCTCCTTCAAGAATGCTTTCCATGGAAGAACTATGGGTGAGCATAACGGTGCAAATGCTCGTGGATGGTCAAATGTATTTATTATAAACCTTTCCAATTTAATCATCTATGTGCGACAATACCTTTCTATGCCTGCCCAATAACTATGCTGTAATTATACCAAGCGAATTTCTTTGTGTTGTTTTAAACAAAAAACTTTCATCGCTAACTCATAGCACATTTACAACTATCAACATAAGTTGCACTGATCTCCATCGTCATCATCGTCATCATCATAGGTAACCACATCATTTTCTACACCATTGTTATCTTCCTGCAAATTATGAAAATGAAATTTAAAACTATATGAGAGGTATTAAATAACTGAACACGCTGCCTCGAATTAACCCTGCCTTTTGTGTTTTTAAATATCTTTTCATTTAGGTGCTCTGGCTTTATCCCACACTAAATGGGTTCACAAACTGGACTTCCCGAGCCCTTGCTGGCCATTCGCAACCTTCCCTTCCCTGAAATATCCATTAGAGGAATTTGCCGATGAAAATAATGCAGAAGATGCTAGGTGTCTCGCTGAGGTCAGGGCTCCCGGCTTTAATGTGATGAATGAAAAGTGAAAAAGAAATCAGATGAGTAAATAGATTTCTGGCTTACGGCTCTATTGTGATGAAAGAACAGTGAAAAAGAAATCAAATGATTAAATAGGTTCCTGGCTCACGGCTCTATTGTGATGAATGAACGGTGATGAAGAAATCACATGAAGGTTATGATTCTCGCTTTGAAGATATCATCGAAAAATGACGAAGATATAATAAGTGACAGAGGTCAGGGCTCACAGATCTAGAGTCGTAAATGAATGGTGCAGAAGATATATGATAAGTGACTAAAGTCAGGGCTCCTGGCTCTGGAGTCATAAATGAATGGTGCAGAAGATATATGATAAGTGACTAAGGTCAGGGCTCCTGCTCAGGAGTCATAAATGAATGGTGCAGAAGATATATGATAAGTGACTTAGGTCAGGGCTTATGGCTCTGGATTCATGATTGAATGGTGCAGAAGATGAATGATAGGTGACTAAGGTCAGGGCTCCTGGCTCTGGAGTCATAAATGAATGGTGCAGAAGATGAATGATAAGTGACTAAGATCAGGGCTCCTGGCTCAGGAGTCATAAATGAATGGTGCAGAAGATATATGATAAGTGACTTAGGTCAGGGCTCACAGATCTAGAGTCGTAAATGAATGGTGCAGAAGATATATGATAAGTGACTAAAGTCAGGGCTCCTGGCTCTGGAGTCATAAATGAATGGTGCAGAAGATATATGATAAGTGACTTAGGTCAGGGCTCACAGATCTAGAGTCGTAAATGAATGGTGCAGAAGATATATGATAAGTGACTTAGGTCAGGGCTTATGGCTCTGGATTCATGATTGAATGGTGCAGAAGATGAATGATAAGTGACTAAGGTCAGGGCTCCTGGCTCTGGAGTCATAAATGAATGGTGCAGAAGATGAATGATAAGTGACTAAGATCAGGGCTTATGGCTCTGGATTCACGATTGAATGGTGTAGAAGATGAATTATAAGTGACTCTGGAGCGGTGAATGAATGATGAAGAGATATCAAATGTATGACTGAGGTCAGGGCTCTCAGCTTTGTCCTAAGGAATAAATTTTGAAGATGATATCAGATGTCGCACTAATGTTAGGGCTCATGGCACTCGGCTGTTAAAAGCTGGCAACATAGATCTCTGAAGTTGTAGGATGCCATGCTTGACAGGGCTCACAGCTCTCTAGTGAAATGCGGAAGATGACAGATGTGTGACTGAGAACGCGGCTCACGGGCTTGGCGAAT
This sequence comes from Elysia crispata, assembly GCA_033675545.1. Taxonomy (NCBI): domain Eukaryota; kingdom Metazoa; phylum Mollusca; class Gastropoda; family Plakobranchidae; genus Elysia; species Elysia crispata. The sequence continues at coordinate 9,338 of JAWDGP010004071.1, read as the reverse complement.
GAAATGATAAGTAAATGCTATGTAAAATTCCATAGTTCTCTCTCTCTCTCTCTCTCTCTCTCTCTCTCTCTCTCTCTCTCTCTCTCTCTCTCTCTCTCTTTTTCTTTCGACCCAACTCTATATAACTCTTGACAGTAAGAGCAACAGTTTGATCATAGTGAATCTTCCGCAATGGGCAGGGGCATTTGAGTGTTTTCCAGGGGCGCGCCTAGCCACCGTCACATTTCTCTGTTTATGGAGAAACGGTTTTTTCGAATCTTAAGGCTGAGATTGGCGACTCTAATAGTATTCATTCCCTGGATGATAAGCCACGGTCTCAGCTACGTGTTTATGGAACCTGACTAACAATGTTTGCAGCGTCTAAAGATGTTCCGGCTCTTTGATCAGGTGTTCAATCAATGAGTCATAGAAAACTTCTCTCTTTACGAAGGGCCCCGACAAGGTCCGAATACAATTCTTTACGCCGGCAACTGGCTAAGTTGTTAGAGCTCGGGGCTAGTCGTGACGGCACGCCCTGTGGGACCTCTCGCTCCCTATAAAAGCTTGACGAACTGACCCTCCCTGAGAGCGCGGCAGTCCGGGATCTCGCCGTGTGAAGGTTAGTTACAAGTCCCTGAAATGGTATGCACAGTAGCGTCGAGAGAGATTCCTCCACAGCTAAACAGTCGTGATTATGTTCAATGGAATTATTCAGTTGAATGAGAAGTGAATTAAGCTTTTATTGCTCTCCGGTATAAAGCGAAAGATTAAAAAAAAAATGAATAACTGAACTTTTAGAAAATTTGCTCTTGGACTTGGTGCTCAGGTACAGGACAAGATCGCTTCAGCCAAGAGAGCTGGCCAGCCCGTAGCTTGCGTGGCCACCGAACCGATGCAGTGTGAGGGCGGTGACCGCTACGGCAGTCCGAATTTCTTTCAGGGATTGCAAGATATCTGTCAGGAGGTAGCTCAAGAATTTGTTTTCAAGTCTACAAAATTGACAACTTGCAGTTTTAATCATAGAGAGCAAACGTTTTCAATCTTTTCTTCTTTATCTTTTCTTTTTTATCAAAAGAAACCCATCTCATTGATTTTTTTCCTGTAACTACGAGGAATCTTATTCATTAATGTCTGTTTCAAACCATTAGAAACTCATTTCGTTGAAACCGATCTGCAAACATTAAGAATTCCACTATTTTTATAAGTATATCTTTTTAACCATAAGAAATTCATCTGATTGCTGCTTCCTTCTAACCACAGGAAATCTATTCTAACCACAGAAATTAAATTCTTTGTTGCTATTTAAAAACTGCCAAAAATCTATTTTATTGGTGTTTCTTTAGCATGACAAGGGAAAAAAATTATCTGAGTTGAAATTCTTTCTAACCAAAAGCATCAATTTTATTGACGTTTCTTTCCGGCTAAAAGGAATCCATCTTAGTTGCGTGTTTGGTAACCACAAGAAATCCATTTTATCTGAGTCACTTTTTATTCCCAAGAATTCTGTTTTAAATCTTTCTTTCTAACCAAAAGAAATCCATTTTTTTGGTGATTCTCTTTTCTCTTTTTTCTATGTAAACAAAACCTTAACTATACCTTCTTTTACTGCTTGTCAAGAATGGGATTGCTCTCCTGCTGGACGAAGTTCAAACCGGGGCAGGAGCAAGTGGCAAGTTCTGGCTACACGAGCATTTCTACCTGCGAGATCCCCCTAACCTGGTCACCTTTGCCAAGAAAATGCTCACAGGGGGGTTCTACTACACCCCAGACATGAGACCTTCTGAGGCTAGTATATTAGGCTTTATAGGATTGCCTGGATTCTCGCCATGTTTTTGTTTGTGCTCTTGTCTCTTCCTTTGCACCCTCTCTCTCTCTCTCTCTCTCTCTCTCTCTCTCTCTCTCTCTCTCTATATATATATATATATATATATATATATATATATATATATCTGTCTCTCTCTCACTTCTTATCTGTCCCAGCCTTTCTCCTACTTATTAGTTTTTCTCTTATCTCATTCCATCTTTCACCTTTCTCCTTTCTCATTCAGTTGTAGAATGGATGGATAGCTAGATAAAGCAACTATTAGGAAAGCAAAGATATATATATATATATATATATATATATATATATATATATGTAACCCTACCTAGCTGGGTGGATATTCCCTTAACTTACTTAGTCACTACTGTAATAGGACCCACTAGTCTAGTTACCTATAGAAGCTCAGTGCTTCTTCCTACTCTAAGTAATTGCAGGCCCTAACTGGTTATGGTAGCGTGCCTAGCAGCCGTGCAATACTACAGAGTTCACACTCTTGGGTCCTTGAGTATCAGTGGAGTACTAAGGCCACTGTTCCCTAACTAATACGAGTGGGTGTCGAGACTTGACAAGAATAGAATAGCTACACTCCAGACGAAGAAGAACACAAAAGAGAAGAAGTTAAAGTTACCACCTATAATATGTTTATTCCACGAATACTCAATAATCAATGAATGGAAGCAAGTCTCAAAGAATAAAATACAAAAAAAATACAAAGATGATCGACAAGCAATCAGGCAATAAAGGTACTAACAAATGGTCAGAATGATAAGCGCCAAGCAGATACTCGAGATAAAGTGCGGATATTATATTAATATCAGATACTAAACAAAATGGCCAGAATACTAAATAGAAGATACTAATAAAATGGTCAGAACAGAAGATACTAAGAACTAAACAAATGTCCAATAAAAATGCCTAATAGTCAGAATAGAAAATATCCAAACAAAATGCCTAATAGTCAGAATAGAAAATATCCAAACAAAATGCCTAATAGTCAGAATAGAAAATATCCAAACAAAATGCCTACGGTAATGAAAATGCCTAATAGTCAAAATAGAAATGATCCCAACAAAATGCCTAATAGTCAAAATAGAAATGATCCAAACAAAATGCCTACGGTAATGAAAATGCCTAATAGTCAAAATAGAAATGATCCCAACAAAATGCCTAATAGTCAAAATAGAAATGATCCAAACAAAATGCCTACGGTAATGAAAATGCCCAATAGTCAGCCAACGCCCGAGTCACGGTGATAATCACGTAGAATTAAAACAAATGATAATCCAACACAAGTTTCACAATAGTTCAATAATCTCCACAATAACTTCTCCCTAAATTTCCAACGATACTACTGGCACTTCCAACGTGGCCTCCAGATACTCCAAAAAGATACTGACTACGAGTCTTTCCGAGCTCTACAATTTATAGTCCAAGCTCAGTCGGCAAGGCCCCCGGTCAAAGACTTCCCTGGTTTCCCAGTTCGTCCCTAGAACAAGGGCCAATGCCGACCGAGGAAAATCTACTCCGTCGAACGGCACAACCCGTTTCCCCAACTAAAACATCACCCGACCGAGATCATAGAATCTACGGAAGGCATCGTTACATCTACGAACTACATTTAGCATCTCCCGATCAAAGTACACTGTATGTCGAAAGCCGACCGAAGAAAAGCTTCTCTGGCCAGCTGGACAGGAATGAAAGAACAAAGTATCTTCCGAATTATTAAAGAAATAAAAATAAACCGCTAGAGGGGCGGAGACTACTTTCCCGCCATTAAACTAAGTATACTAACAAGCTAGAAGCGCACGTGGCTCCACCCACAAGCTGATATAATTAGCACAATAAAATCTGTTCTAAAGGCCTGCTGCTGCGCCACAAATAAATAATTATACCAGCCTCCTTACACTCGCCCCACAAAAAATTGTTCGGCTCCGACGAACTGAACTTAACCTCAATACTCAACCCTAAGGTAAGGTCAACAGTACCACCAAAGTAAATAAACACAGCAAACTCTCCTACCGGGACACGATCATCATTGCGTAACGGAAACACTCACGCCACGAGATAGACGGCACTACTGATATAATGGAAAAGTTCAAAGGAACGGTGCGGCAGTACGGAACATAATGCGGGAGGCAGAAGGTAAAGGTGGGGTCAGTCGACTGTCCAGTCAATGATAAAAAATGAGGTCATCCCAAACGTCATTACTATAGATACTTAGGCCTATCCAAAATAAAACCGATACAAAAGATTTAGATCATTCAAAATATCATCATTATATAGTGTGAATAATTAGAACAAACTGAGCACAAGATTAAAGTACAGTGCTAAATTACGCTTAACAAGTGCAGCATCCTCTCTCGATAGGAATATCTTATACCATATAAATCAATAGCAAGCAGGTTACACAGATTGGCATTATATATGTTACAACATGTGACACTAGAGGCATGCAAAAGTCGTGGCAAGAATAAATGGTATTTCATGATATAATTAGCACAGTCGAGGAATCGTTACTTGGCAACCCGACGTATAAAAAGGCATAAAATTGAACAACACCCCATAAGCCACACAGTGAACATGAAAAGGGCAAATATAGAAAATTGACATTAGAATATGCATGTTACAAATGAATTAAAAGAGTGCGTTGCATAAAAACAGCAGGTAAAAAAGGTAAAACATTGCAGACAAAATGCACAAAATTGTGGAAAGAACTAAACACAACACATAAGACGTGGAGCTCCAGAACGACACAGGCACATTAAAACATTCAACATTATAAGTCATCAGTGCTCAAAGCAATAGAAAAACAAGATGGTCAGCAATAAAGGGAAAAGAAATGGAAATGATCAGTAAATACTTTCCTTAGAGTTAGACATCGTCCTCCAGAGAGGATAATTATTATTACCGAACTAGTACTTTAGCCTGTAGAGCTGATCCACACAACACAGTTTATGAACTATGATACTTATTAAATTCACAATCATTCTCAAGAGTTTCTCCCACATCTACTTAAACGAAAAATCCTTTTTCTCCAGTCACCATGTACAGTAGATAATTAAAGTCTATACTGAACATCAGGATACAATTATAGTTTTAGTACTTAAAACTATAAAAGAAACACCTCAAGAGATAAAGCAGGTATACAGTATAGTGCGTCCAGCTCTCAACAGTCGGGATAATCATGCAGCTGCCAGAGCGGACCTAAGAAAAATCTCATCGAGTCCCAGACTCGGTTTCTACATCAACCCTACTATTACATGGGATAGGGTTCGAATCTCTCCCAAAACCATTCTTTACTCGCCTTTTACGATCTGGTGAAATGGGCAAACCAGTGATCCTATTCTGAACTCCCCGCTCCGACTAGCGGGCCCCGGGATCACACGGGTGTAGAATAAGAGTCCCAGACTCGTTTTCTACGCCAACCCTATGATTACATGGGATAGGGTTGAGTCTCTCCCAAAACCATTCTTTACTCGCCTTTTACGATCTGGTGAAATGGGCAAACCAGTGATCCTATTCTGAACTCCCCGCTCCGACTAGCGGGCCCCGGGATCACACGGGTGTAGAATAAGAAATAGAGATAGGCTTACTAACATAAATCACATTCGATTACTCCCTCATCCCTCAACTAAAAAATGTAAAATAATACATTGTTAATCAGTACAACTGTTAATTAAAAACATAGTTGCACATCGCAAAGTCCTAGGTAACACATAAATTCATAAACCATCATATTCAATATAAATCGTAAAGTGAGCAGTTACCGGTGTTAGTAGGCAGGATAAAAAGACAGTAAAAAAAAACAATGAAAATTAAAATGCAAGAAAATCATAAGAGAAAAACAACCAAGTCAAGACCGTTACAAAGTGTTCTTGTTATTAAATTAAAAGGTCCCTGTGTTTGTAATCATAGTTTGTATTCCATAAGCGTAACTTTATAGGCTATCCAACTGCACGCGCAGCGCCTCAGTGCAGTCATAACAGGCAACACTACAGCATCACACGGTCTTCTCTCAAATGTAGTCCTTCAGTCTATAGTGCGCTAGGCGGTAGGGCACAGCCTAGTAAAGACCAAAGCGATCAGGTCTACGAGAGCTCCGCCTTGATCGGCGAGGAAGTCGCTGCTCGTCCGGTAGCACAGGTAATGAGGCGTCCTTACGCTGGTGGGTCAGCGCAGATGGACCAACCAGCGGCCTGAGCTCACGGAAGGTCACTCTCCTTTTATCTGTGCTATCTCCGCATGGTGTTATCACTGCTGGCCCACCTGCCGATGCTGGTAGCTCAGCTAACTGGTAAGTCTGCTCGCTAAACTTGTCCTGAATCTTGTTGCGTCCCAGGGGGTGTTGCCGCAACAATACTTTATCGCCAATCTCTGGTCGATAGGCTGTGGTCACGTGGGGCTTCTCACGCTGAAGGAATCGGCGACCACTACAAAGATTCCTACTGCCACCACCAGGTCTGACGGAAGACTGATAATCCTCGACACCAACACATCGCTTGTCTCGTCTCTGTCGATTGTCAACAAGTCTGCTCGTATGATGACGGGGATTCAGTTCATCTATGTTTGCAGCATATCTGCTACCTAAAACGTTTGCACCACATGGTCCGGTCACATTAATTGCCATGCCTCCCTTTCTACCTTCAACAGCATCAAACTCTACCCTCTCGCCATCACCAAGACTTCTAAGATATTTCCTGGGATTGTTTCTCTCTATGGATGAATAGTGTACAAAAATGTCCTCTCTGGCGCCATCAGGGGTAATAAATCCAAAGCCACGTTTGACGTTGAACCACTTTACTGTCCCTGAAACTCTGGAACCGATTACTTTCCTGTCACTTCCTCCTTCAAAGTCAGTATAAATACTCATGGAATGAGCTTGACCTCGTGGTGTCACTCCTTGCGTAACACGTCGATCATTTCCTCTACGGGAGGCGGGGCTTACACTTAAGTCCGAGTTCGGCTCCTGGGCGCAAACTCTGGCAAAATGGCCTTGTCTACCGCATCTGAAGCAGACGGCGCCTGTCACGCGTTGGTTCCGCCCCTTTGATGATCTCAGGTTATGTCGGTGAGCGTTGGGGCGCGGCCTATCTCCATCGTAGCGAGACTGGCTAATCCTTAGATGTTCCTGTTCGATTAGGAGGCCTGTAAGTTTAGCCACTTGCTTGGTTAGAAGCGCGACCGCCTCATTGTAGTCACTGCTCTCTTCTGAACTTAACGCGGTGACCTGACGTAAGCTTGCTCTCGCCGCCTCCCCCTCACTTTCACTGTCGTCATCCTCCATCTTTAGTGCTTGGAGGCGTATTTCGTTGAATGTGGCATTTGGAGACGAGGTGAGTTGACCCCGTAAATGCCGCCTTGTCTGCCTGTCTCTTAGGTTCTCCACGAAAGTATCTCGCAGTTCACTGATTGGGGATAGATCGATCTCGCTGTCTCTTTGTCGCGAAGTCACGGCATCGAAGGCCTCTTTTAGCCTATGGGAAAAGGCACGGACGCCCTCATCCTTTCTCTGCTTGGTATTCAAGAAAGCCCTCTTTAGGGCAGGAAGAGTTCTTTTCTCCCCGTAGCACCTTTTAATTATCTCCAAGACCTGGTCAGCAGTGGCTGCTCTCCCCTCCAGGTGGCACCGTATTTCTCTTTCCACCTCTTCTCCGACTTTCTCATACAAATAGGAAATTTTCTCCTTGTCAGAGTCTATGTGTAGGCACTCCCAGGCCCTCTCAATGCGACAGAGGAATCTTGTTGTTTCCCCGACTCCTCCGTCGCCGTAAAACTTATCAACCGTTATTTCTCTCGGTGCGTAGACGATCATCTTCTCTCGCTTTGCACTTGCAGCAGTCGGGGCTGGCTGACCACTAGGCATTGTACAAGACTAGGGGAAAAGGAGCAAAAGGGAGGAGATCGGTGTTCCAACAAGGAAAGACAACTGAATAGGAAAACAACTAAAGACCTCAACTTCGACACCACTCTAGGGATATACTCAAAATATCCCACCGCTGCCACCAAATGTAACCCTACCTAGCTGGGTGGATATTCCCTTAACTTACTTAGTCACTACTGTAATAGGACCCACTAGTCTAGTTACCTATAGAAGCTCAGTGCTTCTTCCTACTCTAAGTAATTGCAGGCTCTAACTGGTTATGGTAGCGTGCCTAGCAGCCGTGCAATACTACAGAGTTCACACTCTTGGGTCCTTGAGTATCAGTGGAGTACTAAGGCCACTGTTCCCTAACTAATACGAGTGGGTGTCGAGACTTGACAAGAATAGAATAGCTACACTCCAGACGAAGAAGAACACAAAAGAGAAGAAGTTAAAGTTACCACCTATAATATGTTTATTCCACGAATACTCAGTAATCAAAGAATGGAAGCAGTTCTCAAAGAATAAAATAAAAAAATACAAAGATGATCGACAAGCAATCAGGCAATAAAGGTACTAACAAATGGTCAGAATGATAAGCGCCAAGCAGACACTCGAGATAAAGTGCGGATATTATACTAATATCAGATACTAAACAAAATGGCCAGAATACTAAATAGAAGATACTAATAAAATGGTCAGAACAGAAGATACTAAGAACTAAACAAATGTCCAATAAAAATGCCTAATAGTCAGAATAGAAAATATCCAAACAAAATGCCTAATAGTCAGAATAGAAAATATCCAAACAAAATGCCTAATAGTCAAAATAGAAATGATCCAAACAAAATGCCTACGGTAATGAAAATGCCTAATAGTCAAAATAGAAATGATCCAAACAAAATGCCTACGGTAATGAAAATGCCTAATAGTCAAAATAGAAAATATCCAAACAAAATGCCTAATAGTCAGAATAGAAAATATCCAAACAAAATGCCTAATAGTCAGCCAACGCCCGAGTCACGGTGATAATCACGTAGAATTAAAACAAATGATAATCCAACACAAGTTTCACAATAGTTCAATAATCTCCACAATAACTTCTCCCTAAATTTCCAACGATACTACTGGCACTTCCAACGTGGCCTCCAGATACTCCAAAAAGATACTGACTACGAGTCTTTCCGAGCTCTACAATTTATAGTCCAAGCTCAGTCGGCAAGGCCCCCGGTCAAAGACTTCCCTGGTTTCCCAGTTCGTCCCTAGAACAAGGGCCAATGCCGACCGAGGAAAATCTACTCCGTCGAACGGCACAACCCGTTTCCCCAACTAAAACATCACCCGACCGAGATCATAGAATCTACGGAAGGCATCGTTACATCTACGAACTACATTTAGCATCTCCCGATCAAAGTACACTGTATGTCGAAAGCCGACCGAAGAAAAGCTTCTCTGGCCAGCTGGACAGGAATGAAAGAACAAAGTATCTTCCGAATTATTAAAGAAAAAAGAATAAACCGCTAGAGGGGCGGAGACTACTTTCCCGCCACTAAACTAAGTCTACTAACAAGCTAGAAGCACACTTGGCTCCACCCACAAGCTGATATAATTGATATACTAAAGATTCTTTCTAAAGACCTACTGCTGCGCCCCAAATAAATAATTATACCAGCCTCC
>JAWDGP010004070.1:0-37812 GCA_033675545.1 Elysia crispata | reverse complement strand
TGATGGTGATCAAGAAGATAACCATGATTGTTGTCATTTCTACACCAATAACATCGAAACTTTCTAGGTCACTGCCAATGTTACGACTTAAAGCAAACTCCTAATCTGTGACCTTTATCTCAGTTACCTTGCGAAATAGCAGACAAAAAGTCTTGGTACCCATCCGTTGACCTTTGTCAACTGAGCTCGCAGCCATTCTGGTAACTCTTGCGAAACAACTGGGACGTGCCGAGACCCCCAAACTTGTTGCGATTTGACCTTTTCGGACACGCCGTGTTTCTCTGTACGTGAGCGCGCGCGTCATCTCCGCCATGGTAGTCTTTGTGGAATGGCTGATTGGTGCGGGGCCACATAGACCGCAAGGTATCACGCGCAGGCCATCTTGGCATTCTGGGTAAATGCGAGCTTACTTCCGAAAGGTTTGTTCGTTTGTTTGTTTGGTGTCCTAAGGCTAAAAGCTGAAATTAGTTTCATTTAATACAGTTAAGGTTAGGGAGGGACTCATCTCTTCAACTCCGCATTGCCCGACGGAGGCTTAAGTTTGAATGAGGAAAATACCTTAGATAACCTTGGTGTGGATGAGCAATATCAATTACTTTTATCATCATCATCATCATCATCATCATCATCACCCTTCCAGCCTTTTAACGACTCCTCAACGCTCTGAAAGGCCGCGTGGGTTTTGAGTTGTATCTGTAGAAGAGAGAGAGAGAGAGAGAGAGAGAGAATTGTAACGATAATTCTGTCCTTGACCAAGGTCAAGGTCTTATTTCTTTATCTCACACACTCTCGGTCTCAGTCTCTCTGTCTCTCTCTCTCTCTCTCTCTCTCTCTCTCTCTCTCTCTCTCTCTCTCTCTCTCTCTGTCTCTCTGTCTCTCTCACTTCATAGTTATGTGTGTTTTCCCCCTCATGCACGCTCTTCCTTGATAATCTTACAAACACATGTGAAGCAAATGACTGCCTTTGGTGTTGCCAACCAATCAAATATAGGATGAGAGAGAGCGAGAGAGAGAGAGAGAGCGAGAGAGAGAGAGAGAGAGAGAGAGAGAGAGAGAGAGAGAGAGAGAGAGAGAGAGAGAGAGAGAGAGAGAGAGAGAGAGAGAGAGAGCGAGAGAGAGAGAGAGCGAGAGAGAGAGCACATCGCTGGAGGCGTAAAGGAAGTTTATATCAGGAATAGAATAAATCATAAACAAAAAGAATTCGCAAATAAACTTTTATGCTCCCAGATGGCTCAAGAATGACGCAGATGAACTTCTAACGATAAATAAACACATAAAGAGGTTGATAAATAGATCCGGATTTATATAGCTAACCACGTAAAGAGAGCGGCTTAAAATAAATATTTTTCGGAAAAAAAATTACGAAGTTTTCTGAAAGACTTGTGGTAGCCTTGCACACCGCAGTATGGTAAATAAAGAAAATTCAAGGCTGCCATATTTCAATGGTCAGGTCAAGATGAAAAGTTACCTAATATTGTGCTAAATACCAAACCATTTTTACTTTCTTGTAAACGCTCATTATAAGAACAAGTACCGAGAATCCCCACTAGGCATGCCCTAGTTCAATGGTAGCGACAAAAAGAAAACTCTTGTAACATGTAACTTAGATTTCTTTCTCCTCCAAAAACCACTCAATGTACAGTGATGAAGGTTATTGAATATTAATCTGTCGAGATCAGAATAAATAAAAAACTGAAATGATTGGGATTTAGCCTAAAAAAGCAATGGAAAGATAATTGTATATTAAAATTTTATTGTAATTAATTCATCAATTTTTTTTGTGTGCCAAATTTGTCATGATGAATCAAATAACATATAAAAGACTGTTCTCAGCGGTTTACAATTTTATAGGCAAGTGGCGTCTTCAAAACAAATTATTGTTACTTTATAACTTTATTGAATTAAAAGTAACTTTATTTTATTTTAATGGAGTTTAAAAAAATGGAAAATTTTTAAAAATTAAATGTAATTTGACCTCCTCCAGTGTAAAGACAAAAGTATCATAGAAACATCGTCGCCTTCTCTTCCTAGGCGACGGTTACGAATGTGACCATCGCTTCTGCTTCTTTTGCTCGCGTTTCGTATTTCTCTACTGTTTAACATCTAAGATAGCGACCAGATCAACTAACTGGCAACCTGGAACAATAGAAACATTCATGTTAAGCCATTTTAGTAAAGTGCCTCTCTTTGTTGACTTATACAGATTGTGATTATATCTAAATCTAGAATAACTATAAGCTTTAGCAGTGCAGGCCAACCGAATCAATTTAAAAAAAGAAAAAAGAAAAAAAATCATAGCCTTGAATATTTTTCTCCTCTGTAATATTGTCTGAGCAGTTGCACGATTTTTATTTTGTTTCGGTGAGCACTTTATCACCACATCAGGTCGAGCACCACATTTATCTGTGACGGATCACCAGGGCCACATTATGGTCTCGGTGGAGAGATAAACTGAAGAGAGGGCTGCTGAAAAGAAGGCACCCAAACTTAGTGAACTTTGTTGCTTGAAATGTCTCATTCATTTAAAGAACATGAGAATTCCCATGTCTCAAGGTTCTTTATATTTTTAAACTTTACTATGAGTCGCTCTGGAGGAGATATATCTGCTCTTGTTGTAAAGTTTGCTTTTTTTAAATGTCGTTGTATGACTCTAGAAGAGATTTAATATTGTTGTGAATTTTGCTTTTCTATATGTCCGTTGTTGTGAAGTTTGCTTTTCTATATGTCCGTTGTTGTGAAGTTTGCTTTTCTATATGTCCGTTGTTGTGAAGTTTGCTTTTCTATATGTCCGTTGTTGTGAAGTTTGCTTTTCTATATGTCCGTTGTTGTGAAGTTTTCTTTTCTATATGTCCGTTGTTGTGAAGTTTGCTTTTTCTATATGTCCGTTGTTGTGAATTTTGCTTTTCTATATGTCCGTTGTTGTGAATTTTGCTTTTCTATATGTCCGTTGTTGTGAAGTTTTCTTTTCTTCGATAATAGTTTATTATTTTTTCTTTTGTTAAGTTTGCATTTCTGCAATGTAGTTGCCTTCCCAACCTGTTCATTTGAACGGGCATTCATGCTTGTATTCTGTAAAATCCTAAACATTTAGATCCTTTGAAAAGCTTTTTAAAGCTCATGGCATAAAAGTGTAACGAAATTTAATGTGAATTCCCGCCTGGCAGTGCGCACCTCTTGGCACTTTAGGCAGAAATTTTTATCTTCTTCCCCGTGCGCCTAGAGGGACCTTTGAATTCCTTCGGGAAAGGACATAATTGGCTGGTTTATGCTATTAAAGAGACGTGCATGAATTAAAGATCAGTACTTAGTTCCTGCAAATTACCTTGGAGTACCTATACAGTACCTGTGAGAGTATTTGAGAGTACCTGTTGCCAGAACAGAGTGATCTAGATTAGCACTGAGAACATGTGGCAGTGCTCAGTGGTCAATGTCCACCGCAACAGGCCGGCAGTGGCCAGTTGTCAGCGGTAACTGGCTCGGAAGAGTTCGGTGCACACACATCTTGCAGTAATTCAACACATGGTGGATGCGGTATGTTATCATAGCTTACCTGAATCCATATTAGAGACCCAGAGGACGTGAAATAACAGATTCTCCTACCCGAGGTGGCGCTACAAATTAGTATACTGTGCGGGTTTGGTTTTTTCTCTCTTCATTTTTCTCTATACTTGAACTCATCTTTCTACACAAAGCCTAGATGTATGATTATTATTAGAGAGAATATTAATTTAAGCAAATATTAAGGAAAATAAAACAGTTGGGCTAGTCCTTGATTTATGTAGATCGGTGAGGTTTCTGGGTTTTTGTTTTTTTTTAATCCTTCTTGCAAGAACTTCAGGCCAAGCGATTAGCGGAGCTTCAAGAGTGTTGGCTCGAGGTGGGAGACCGGTCCGAGCATGTTCACCGGATTCTTTCATGGAATTCTGTTTCGACTAGTATTCTACGTCCACTCTATCTCGCATTCTCTCTCTCTCTCTCTCTCTCTCTCTCTCTCTCTCTCTCTCTCTCTCTCTCTCTCTCTCTCTCTCTCTCTCTCTCTCTCTCTGATTTCTCACTCTCTTTCTCCTGTCTTTCTCTCCCTCTCTGATTCTCTCACTGTTTATCTCTTCCCCTCATTACACCCCCCCGCCCCCACCCCCCTGTCCCTGTCTCTCTCCCTCTCTCTCTCTCTGGTCTCTCACTCTCTTTCTCTTGTCTCTCTCACTCTCTGTTTCTCTCACTCTTTATCTCTTCCCCTTGTTACTCCTCTCTCCCTCTCTCACTCTCTCAGGTCTCTCACTCTCTCCTGTCTTTCTCTCCCTCTCTCGCTCTTAATCTCTTCCCCACGCTCCCCTCCCCCCCCCCCAACCCACTAATCCCTCACCACACGTTAAGGCCTTGGCCATCAATAACAGTACAAGCTTCAGTCGTTAACCACAACTCGACCGTGTGATCTGGAGATGACCAAAGTGTAGAGTGCAGTGTTCAGACGTGTGCCAAACCAGTGGAATGTCTGCCTGGCGGCAGTGGTCTAACCTGACAGGGGATTAACGCTCGCGGGGCCAATATTTGTGCGTGTGTGTGTGTGTAGGATACAGAGATACATGAGAGGCTGATGGGCAAAAAAGGTTGTTTTTTTTTTTTTTTAAGTATTATTGTTTGGTGGGGGAAGATGATGATGGAGACAGAGGCAAGTAAACATAGCAAGGAAGAGAAAGACAGCGATAAATTGACATATATAGGCAAGAGAGAGAGAGAGAGAGAGAGAGAGAGAGAGAGAGAGAGAGAGAGAGAGAGAGAGAGACAGAGACAGAGAGAGAGAGAGAGAGAGAGAGAGAGAGAGAGAGAGAGGTTAGGGATATATGGTAGAGAGATTTTCTGCCTGATTACCAATCCAGGATCAGCAGTCATGACGGCCGTTTGGCAAGTTTCAAGTTTCCCAATACGAGTTGTTTATCGGCCCTAATAATCATTACGTCCAAGCATGAACTGGGCGCATGCTTGACCATGGTCAGCTCTAACGTACAACGACCAAAGTCACACTTTGGGTGGGTGAACCGAGAGAGATTCCAGTAGAGTAGTCGCTCTGGTCATTCTTCTCCCCCCGAGCCACTGACCGTCCAAGTGACCAGTTTTCAGTCGTCCGTTGCTTGTAATCAGCGAAGCAAAAATATTCTATTGAATTCCCATCGGTTTTTCCTTCTTTATTCCGCAGCTGTGACTTTGTTTTGATGTTCTGACGTAACCTCCACCGAGATAACAAGGTAGTTAATGTTGGGTCTCACCCAAACTACAGCAAGGACAAAGGAGTCCTCTACACTACCGCTATTTTGTTTGTAAAACTTAATTTGAATCGAAATATCTAAACCCTTTGAAAACCTGGAGCGACCGTATTTTCCGTCCTCTGATTTGGCAGAAAGTGTTACGGAAAGTTCGGCAAGTTGAAAGCCCGCATTTTTGCCTTAACTGCCGTGATTGCGTCACAGAAATTCCCAGGTAATATCATGTGTTGCGGAAGCAGCTGCTTGCAAGTTGCTTACTTATAAAGTACAAAGTACTTATTATCATGAAGTCAGGTCAAGTACTCTTACCATATAGAAATAGTTACCTATTTTTGGGACGGAACCATGAAAGCGCTACCTTTAGCTCAGTCTGTTATTATCGGCCAAGCGCCGTGGATTGCTTTCGCTATGACACATTAGTGGGGGGAGCTCATACTGTCAAGACGACTCGTCATGTACATGTCTAGTTTATCCTTTTTTCTTTTTTCCCCAATCATTCTTTTGTAATTCATTATATAAAACTTGTTGCTTAAGACATAGCGCGGAAATCTCGTTCTTTCTACTCTCTCTCTCTCTCTCTCTCTCTCTCTCTCTCTCTCTCTCTCTCTCTCTCTCTCTCTCTCTCTCTCTCTCTCTCTCTCGCTCGCCCCCCATCCTCCCTCCTCTCTCGGACTTCTCATCCTCTTATCCTACTCCCATCGACCAGGCAAGCCACCCTGACACTATGTCCGGTGATTGCCGACCGCTCAAACCTGCTACTCTACTCCAATAACCACTCCTCACCTGGACACTGGTCAAGGTCATACGTTATATTATAATTATCTCTACCAATATGTAGAATCGCAATTCTACTAATGCAACGTTGTTGTTTTTTTTTGATAAACGAAAAATGAACAAAAGAGGAAGGCTATTAACTTTCTTAGGCATTTTACCTCTTAATCTCGCTTTGAAAAGCCAGAAATTAATTGCCTGTTTCCGCGCAGACGTTTTGACAGAGTAATTTGGGATCAGAGGTAAGCTTGTCTACAAAGATTTACAAGATTTACGTTTCCCGCGGCCTCCGGAAGTGACATCACACAAAACGTTTCGGGCAACAGCCCTATTCAATTCTATTGACGTCAGAGTGTACGGATCGATATATCGAGAAAATTGCCTCGCTTGGTCTTCATCTCATCGGATCTTTTTGCTTTTTTTTTATTTCCTAGATAGAAGGGATGCTGATGCTTGCTCTCTCTCTCTCTCTCTCTCTCTCTCTCTCTCTCTCTCTCTCTCTCTCTCTCTCTCTCTCTCGTGTGCCGTCTCTCTCTCTCTACTCTCTCTCCTTTTCTCTTCTCTCTCGATGTATCTCTCCTCTATTTATCCCTCCCCCTTTCTCTCTCTCTCTCTCTCTCTCTCTCTCTCTCTCTCTCGTTCTTCAAGGTCTTTTATAAATTTTATTTATCTCTCCATCCATTAATATGTTCCGTAATTCGTTCTTTTTGCCTTTATGTCTTTCATCATTGTATCTATCTGTTTGACCGTCTGTCGAGCTATTTATATATTTTTTCACTTGTCTACTTACCTAATGTCGCCTTTTTCCTAATGTTT
The DNA here is from genome assembly GCA_033675545.1 of Elysia crispata. Lineage (NCBI taxonomy): Eukaryota > Metazoa > Mollusca > Gastropoda > Plakobranchidae > Elysia > Elysia crispata. The sequence goes on along the minus strand of JAWDGP010004070.1, from coordinate 30,964 downwards.
GCTCTCCGTCCCTGCCCCTTCTCTCTCTCTCTCTCTCTCTCTCTCTCTCTCTCTCTCTCTCTCTCTCTCTCTCTCTCTCTCTCTCTCTCTCTCTCTCCCTCCCTCTCTCTATCTGTCTGTCTGTCTCTCTCTCTGTTTGCCTGTCTGTCTGTTTGTCTGTCTCTCTCTCCCTCTCTCTATCTATCTGTCTGTCTGTCTCTCTCTCTCTCTGTTTGCCTGTCTGTCTGTCTGTCTGTCTCTGCCTCTCTCTCTTTCTCTCTCTCTCTCCCCCCCCCACCCTTTTTTTTTTCCACCCTCTATCTTTTTATCTCATCCTCCTGCGATCATTAGACCAGATAATTAGACACACTACTTGCCAGTGCGCATGAGCAGTTTGGGCCTTTAGGTCGGAATTTATTGTGTCCCCTTATATGGATTTCTAGGTAAGAAATAGTATTATGTCCCCTTGCCTTATTATTTGCCTTTTATATGGATTTTAGGTCGGAAATTATGTCCTCTTATATGGATTTCTAGGTAGAAACTTATTGTTCCTTATATTATTATTTCGGTGGGGTTTTTTTTTTCTTGTTTTTTTGTTTTTTGTTTTTTTTGCCTTTATATGGATTTCTAGGTAAGAAACTTATGGTGTCCCCTTATCAAAGACTCATTATTTCCCTTTATATGGATTTCTAGGTAAGAAACTTATTGTGTCCCCTTATCAGAGAATCATTATTTCCCTTTATATGGATTTCTAGTTAAGAAACTTTTTATGTCCCATTATGTCACCAGCTCAGAAACTTATTATGTCCCCTTCTATGAATTTCTATAGTTTCTATAGTTTTTCATAACTTTACACACCAATGTGCTAGTAACTGAATAAGACATGGATCGAGGCCTAACTAGGATCGCAAACGGTGATTCTGGTTCCAAACTTGTGAGTGAGAAGTTTTGAGGACATCTCTAGTAGGCTTTCTAGTGAGCTGTACCTTCTCAGATGCACCGGTTGATGAAATCTCTCACCTAGTTTTTTTTTGGTTTTGTTTTTTTTTTTAAATTGTTATTCGTTTCTTATTAGAGACTTAGTCGCCAGTTAACAGCAGACAAAGCAAATACTAAAAAGCGTGTTTCTGGTCCCAACACTGCTTCAGTCACATGACTTTATTGGTTGCGAAGATGTCTATCAGCAAGGCAAACTATAGGAAATTGAACAATTCATCTATAATACTCGAAAAAGAAATAGGCTTTAAGAGTAAATTATTCTAGAAGGTAAAAAATAAATCTCTCATTTAGTTATTAATAGCAGTCGGTAGACCTTGGAGCATCACCCACCGGGCCGGGATAATTTGTAAAAAAAACAAACTAATTAAGCTTACATGATGGCTACAGTAAAAACAGCCCCAGCTGGGATGTAAACAGTAACAGGTGGTGCGGCACTTAATATTGCAAGGTTCGACAGTGTGTGGCGACATCTGCTGGAAATAAACTGCGTGGATCACATACAAGCTGTGTGCTGACTGCTGACTCACTTGATAGACCGCCGTGCAGCGAGCTTGGCATACTTTCAATATCGTTTCTCGGAAATTTTGAAGAGCTGTTCTTCTCAGAATCCTGATGGTCACGTTACAGTAACAACGGCATGGTCATCTTTAGTGAATGAAATGTATAGGTCATCGTTTTTGTTGTTTTTGCGGTTTTGCCACGCAATGATTAGTGTAAGGTGATATGGATACGATAGTGTCTGAGGGGGGCATCATTGTGGTCTCTAACGCTTGGCCACTATTTGATTCTTTAATGATCATGACGTATTATTTCGAATTTTATTGTGCGAAAAATAATTCTTATTTATTCCTGCCTGTTCTCTGTTTCTTTTTTCCATCTCCTCCTCCTCCTCCTCCTCCTCATCATCATCATCATCATCTTCCTCTTCCTCCTTCTCCTCTTTTTTTTTTTTTACTCCTCCCGTTCCTCTTTATAATATTGTGAATAACAGACATTTAATGGAAATTAAAGTTTTTTCCTTTTCAGTTAGTCCTAATTAGCACGTGACGGACAGGGTTAAGTCGTTAGAGTAGTCTCTATTAGCACGTGACAGACAGAGTGTGGTGAATAGATTGGCCTCTATTAGCACGTGACGTGTAGTGTTGAGTGGATAAATTAGTCTCTAATACCACGTGACCGGCAGCTATAAGTCGATAGATTAGTCTCTATTAACACGGGAGCGACAGCGATAAGTCGATAGAGTAGTCTCTATTAGCACTTGACAGACAGCGATGAGTTGATAGATTAGTCTCTAATAGCACGTGACCCACAGCGATAAGTCGATAGATTAGTCTCTATTAGCACATGACGGACAGAACTGAGTGGATAGATTAGTCTCTATTAGCACATGACGGACAGAACTGAGTGGATAGATTAGTCTCTGTTAGCACGTGACCGACAGTGATAAGTCGATAGATTAGTCTCTATTAGCACGTGACCGACTGCGATAAGTCGTTAGATTAGTCTCTGTTAGCACGTGACGGGCAGAGTTGAGTGGATAGATTAGTCTCTGTTATCACGTGACCCACAGCGATAAGTCGATAGATTAGTCTCTATTAGCACATGACGGACAGAACTGAGTGGATAGATTAGTCTCTGTTAGCACGTGACGGACAGAGTTGAGTGGATAGATTAGTCTCTATTAGCACGTGACGGACAGAGTTGAGTGGATAGATTAGTCTCTATTAGCACGTGACGGACAGAGTTGAGTGGATAGATTAGTCTCTATTAGCACGTGACGGACAGAGTTGAGTGGATAGATTAGTCTCTATTAGCACGTGACGGACAGAGTTAAGTGGATAGATAATTACATAAAACCTAAAATGCCCTAACAAAGGAACCGGGATCGTGTATATTGGTAATCGTTGCTATTATCCACCTATTCAGTACTCGTGATTGTAATATTTCTCTTGCACACGAACTGGTGATTACTCAAACCAGCGATTCCAGCTATATCGATTCTCTAGATCAGAGGAAAAGGTCTACAAGAATATGCGAAGAGATATTAGCTTAGGCTATCATTAGACGATCAATAACGCTTTGAGAGATTTGTTTTTTGGTGGTATGGAGTTCGATGAAAAGATAGGTTCAACGAGAGACGAAGGGAATGGAGGGAGAGAGAGAGAGAGAGAGAGAGAGAGAGAGAGAGAGAGAGAGAGAGAGAGAGAGAGAGAGAGAGAGAGATGTGTGTGTGTGTGGGGGGGGGGGGGCGGGGGGGGCGCTAGAGAAACAAGCAAAGGCAGGAGAGGATTGGGGAGCTGTTTTGCTTGGATTTCGTTGCCTTTAATATTTTTTATGGTCTGTCCAGTTTCCATAATACATCAATGATTAGAACATATGTAATTTGATCCAAAGAAGTAATAAAACTAGAAAATGAGCCTTTAGCACAGTCAGAATAGAAAGAACCTTTCTTGGCTCGTTAGCGTTACTACAAAGCTAGTGCTAACTCGTGCAGTGCGGCGTGAAGCACACTAAATTGGATAATTAATTTCCTTCTCTGGCAACCGGTGCGCATTGAGTTCCCTGCACAGACCTCGGTCTGGGTGGAGACCTTGCCATGTTGTCATGCGCACCAGCATGTTTATGTCGAAGATAACAAGATAAACGATTTGGTATCTTGTTTTTCATTTATTACTGATTATTTCCTCCCTCTCTGTCTCTCTCTGTTTCTCTCTCTTTCTCTGACTCTCTATCTGCCTGTTTCTCTCTCTCTCTCTCTCTCTCTCTCTCTCTCTCTCTCTCTCTCTCTCTCTCTCTCTCTCTCTCTCTCTCTCCCCCCCCCCCCTTTTTTTTTTTACAGCGTAGATTCAATTAAATTTTGAAAATGATGGCGGTTTTTATGTTTTAGTTCGTTTTCTTGTTTTTTGCGCTGCAACCTTGTTTCTGGACAGAGTTATTTTGCTCATTACTGTTCGCTGAAGGACGTAAAGGCAGAAAACAAACTCTTTCCTGTAGAAAACTAAGGAAATTTACCGTTGGGATGTTCTGGGGGGTTTTTTCCCCGCAGAGTTCTGGTGTCTCTCTAGCGCATTGTTTCTCTTCTCCTCCCTCCCTTTTATTTACCCACAGCTGCCATGTTTATTTTGTTCCGTGCAAACACTGTAATGTTTTACACCCATCTAAATTATTCGCGGAAAAGAAAGGCAAGTATTATGTATCAGTGCAGTTTCTTTTGTCCTCAATTTTTTTATATATATTAATCTCTCTCTCTCTCTCTCTCTCTCTCTCTCTCTCTCTCTCTCTCTCTCTCTTTCTATCATTCATTTCTCTCTCTTTTTTTTTTAAATACTAATATGGCATTGCTTTCTTTTGTTCCATTCTATGGTCTTTTCTGTACCTAAATAGCGACCGAAAAAAAAATATGAACCAACCTGTGGCACCACATTGTAGATGTTTGCAGAAGGACACCTTGTTCGGATTGCTGTTTGTTTTGGCTTTTGTGACCAAGGGAGATTCTTGAGTTTCTTCCTCAATAAATCGTTCATAAATCTCCGCTCTTTTCTCTTTCCCTGCCTATCTGTGTCAAATCTCTCCTCTCTCTCTCTCTCTCTCTCTCTCTCTCTCTCTCTCTCTCTCTCTCTCTCTCTCTCTCTCTCTCTCTCTCTCTCTCTCTCTCTCTCTCTCGGTAGTCAGGCCTTGATATTCTATTAATTAAATTATCTATATCTTTATTTTTCTTCTCTCTCTCTCTCTCTCTTTCTCTCTCCGCGTTTGCCTAGGCGGTCAGGCCTTTTATTGTTTTCATTATCTATATCTCTTTTTCTTCACTGCTCTCTCTCTCTCTCTCTCTCTCTCTCTCTCTCTCTCTCTCTCTCTCTCTCTCTCTCTCTCTCTCTCTCTCTCTCTCTCTCTCTCTGCGTTTGCCTTGGCGGTCAGGCCTATAATTATACTCATTATCTTTTGGCAGTCTTTCTCTCCCTCTCTCTCTATATATATCTCCTCCTCCCCCCTTCAGCTTTATCTCTGTCGTGAAGCTATAAGATATAAAATAACCCAAGCTAAGCAAGTTTTGCCCAGGTAATGAAGTGCAATATCTGCGCCAGCCGATGGCAGCGAGCCACACTCGCAAGTTGTCACTTCTCGTGTTCGCCACCAGCTCGTTGTTTACCTTGCCCCATCCATCAATCAACGCCCGGGTCTCCATTCACTGCGGTATTTAGCACCTCCATTGTTTTGCCGCGTCACAAACCCTGCCAGCAGAGCAGCGCGGAAGTCTTGATAACGTCACAGAGCTAAAAATAGAAACACGGGGGAAATTCGTACACCCATGTAATCGCCATTCTTTTAATCGGAACTATCGATGTAATCGGATTGGCATTGTTGAGTTGGTTGATATTTCGATTGCGTGCCAGCGAGTCTTAACGTTAAATGATTCGGATTCATCTTTCATTCGATAAATCAAGTGAAAGAAGAAAAAAATAATTAATATTCGACATAGAAATTTTCTTTAAAAAAAAAAAAAAAGCCACAAGGTTAGTTTCCAATTAGCTAACCACCTGCCTATCCACCAATCATTCAATGGGTCAATTTAGGGGGGGGAAAAAATCAATTTCATAATTGGGAATCCCCGTACCGCTTCTGCTCCGCGCCTTCAGCTCTCGACTGCAGCAATGGAGCGAATCTGAAGAAATGTCCGGTGACGGTGACATTATTCTGCTGAACACGCTGGTTTGCTGTGGGGAATGCTCCCCTGCAGAGCTGCTGCGTTTTGTTTATTAATGCAAAACACTGGTGCGTCTTTCTAACAGTGCTTTTGTTAACTGACACCTTCATACATAAATATACAGCAGTAAATAACGAGCGGCTATTGTTTGGTTTGTCCGGCCAGGCTCAGGTTATTGTGTGTGTGTGCTTGTGGCCTGCGTAAATAACGATTTGAAACTATTAATGTGTTGGTGGGCTGCCAACCTGGGGATCAATCAGGGTTTCCGATAACGACCTATCAGGTTTTCCTCTCTAACTTTGTCTCTCTGTCTCTGTCTGTCTGTCTGTCTGTCTCTCTCTCTCTCTCTCTCTCTCTCTCTCTCTCTCTCTCTCTCTCTCTCTCTCTCTCTCTCTCTCTCTCTCTCTCCTCTACTCTTTTTCTCTCTATCCTTCCCCCCTTTATCCTTTGACTTCCTTAAAGTTAACCTCGCCAAGGACATGCAGACCTCTTAATGAAAGCCCAACACTGTATCAGAACCCCACTTGGCCCATTCGATCAGCATGTCTTACTGTCGTGATTGATCAAAGTTAAGGTAAAAAAATAAAAACTCAGCAACTCAGAAAACATTCGAGATAATTCGGCTTCACTGCGTGCGAAAGCTATCAAGATTTTTTTTTTAAAGAAATTCATTAATTCTTGCCCCAAGTGGGGTCTGTTCTGTGTCAGGTAAGTTTTTGTCTCGAGGTCAGTCTGAACCTCTGGTACTTCCAAAAACAGGATATTGACTCTGACGTTTGGAAGTGTGTGTCTTGTTTTGCTCATGAAAAGAAGAAAAAAATTTCCTTAGGAAACGATTCAATCCTGCTGAACGTACTGTTGATAAGATTAGCCTGACGTGCCGAGATCATATTGACTTTCTCCCTTCTCCTGATTACCATTAAAAAAAGATAAATATGGAGTACTGAAAACTTCAAATCTTCCAATAGAAAATAACACTAGTGAAGCTTTCTGCAACATAGACCGCCACAGATATATTCCCTTATTAGAGTGTAAGAATACCTTTTTCTCAATCATTTTTTGTAGAATAAAGTTATGATTGATTTCCACTGGTCTTAAGACATTTACTAAAAGTGCAGATGTTTTTTGTTTTTTGTTTATTTTCTCTGAGCCGTCACTCGGTACGCCTGCAGTGTCCTCTAGAGGTCAGGAAACGCCCTCCAGGAGAGCAGGACATTTAAGTTCTTTGTCTCCTCTCCGATCCGAGGCTAGATATAAAGCGCGAGTTGTCAAACCCGCGCTACACCAGGTCTTTGAGAGCTTGCGGCACGGTGGTGTACGCCTCCACATCGCTGGTGTTAGCCGTAGCTCAAGCAGAGCGCTGGTTTAAAAGGCTTGAAGACACACGTGTAATTCCCATTACTTGGGTTCACTCCAGTCAGTATGGTAAGGCGCTCGACCCGTGGGCTTTCGAACTCGAATTCGAGCCATTGTTGTCCTCTGTTCATCATGTATTAAAAGCTGATCGATAACCTTTTTTTTTTCCCCCACAGCCTCCGTTGACCAATGAAACTCCTGGAAGCTAACCCAGGCACGGAAGCCTCGGACCAAGGCTCCCCCTTCATCATGAATTCCAAAGTTGTGACACCATCTGCCGCAGCAGCAGCTTCATCAAATTCGCCAACGTTATCATCATCATCATCATCAAACTCCACGCCGTCATCAACGGCCGCGTCATCTGCCTTTAGTTTCAAGAGCGCCGAGAGCGGCAGTAGGAAGGATCACGTCTCGAACGGCACCAGCAGCAACGGTATTCACAGCAGCAGCAGTAGTAGTAGTAGCAACAACAACAACAACAACAACAACAACAATCGCAGCAACGACAACGGCGCTGGCGCCACATCATCTTCGGTTACAACAGTGAGAAAACTGACGGTCACCGCCACCACGCCCAGCAACAACGGCTTCTCTCACAAGGGAGAATACTTCTCAAACAACGGTAACAACAACGACAGCGCAAACGGCAGCATGAGAATTACCAACCTCACTACTACCACCACCAGCAGCAGCAGCAGCAGCAGCATCGCGGAGCCAGCCATAATGTTCGTGGCTGGCCCCGAGAGCGGCGAGGAGACCCTGGAGTACCGCGAGGCGCAGCACCCCAGCTCGGTGCTGGCCAGCATCAACAGCCTGCGGCAGCAGCGCCAGTTCTGCGACATCTCGCTGCTGGTGGACGACCACGAGTTCCCCGCCCACCGCGCCGTGCTGGCCGCCTGCAGCCCGTACCTGTTCGACTTCCTGTCCTGCCTGGAGGAGACCGTGGAGCAGCACCCGATCTACAAGCTCGGCAGGGAGGTTCCGGCGGCCGGATTCCGGCCCCTGCTGGACTTCATGTATACCGGCAGGTGAGGCTCTACATACAGGTGGGGTTAGAGTGGGATGGTTCACTCGGTAAAGTGCTGGCTAGCTGCCCTCGGGACTGTAAATAAGTAGCTGCAAGCCCTTGCTAGGCGCATCCGTTGCGGTTGTGAAAGGCTGATTGTGTAAAGATGGTGCGGGAGAAAAAGATCATTACATGGAATTTCTGTATAGTTTCTATTGGCGGTTCTCATTGTTGTCATTTTATTATGTCTCTGAAGTCTCTATTTCAGTTATCAAGATGAGATAAACAAAATAAACTATGTTTATCCTATAAAAGGAGATAAACCTGTAACAGGTGCAATGCCTAGATCAACATATAAATACAAACAAAGAAGGGCCTAACAAGATAATTTGCAAGAGATAGAACTGTTCTTTAGGATTTCTTTCCTTTCTGATTCAGCTCAAAGATGGAATGAAGTTATTTTTGCAGTTTCAAGATTAACACATTTTTGTTTGTTTCCATCTTTCCAGACTGAAGGTTCCCCTAGAGGAAGTTCCGACAGTGTATGCCACAGCCCGTGACCTCAAGATGGAGTCAGCGACTCGAGCCTGTGCAGACTTCCTGTCGACTCACCTCACTGCAGCGAATTGTTTAGGTATCTGTGGCGGATATGTTCCCCCACTCTGTGTCCCCTCCGCATCACTAACAGGAATCATGTAGTGTGTAGCTCCGTGTTGCCACATCCATCTCTCTTTGCACAGGATTAGAGTCTATGGATACTTTAAAGAAGAATCTAGGAAATTATAAATTTAATGAAAAAAATTGAGGGTTCCAGTTTCTGAAAAAAAGTGTTGCATAATGTAATGGCTGGAACTCAAGCCTAGAAAAGAATAGCCAAATAAGTAAAAATTTAAATGACGCAAATATGTTTGCAAATTGTTCAAATTTTGAAACGAAGACTACACATTTTTTTAAAGTTGCTCATGATAAATGCAGCATCAGCAGATATCCGCTCTGTCAGTTGTAAGAGCGTGTCCTTTGACGCAAAAAGAAATGGATGCTCCAAGCTAATGATGTATGTTATTTGTATGTTATATGTGATGTGAGGGAGTAATTATAGTACGATTGTACATGCTCCACGCTGTTAGTCATACTTGTATTGCACTAAGTTTTCAGTATCCATCATTTTTTTCCCTAATTTTTGGAAAAAAAATTTGATGATAAGTTCAGTTTCTGAAGCTTCCATGAGTTTCAAGCCTGCGGCAGTTCTGTCTGTCCAGTAAGTGTTAGGTCTACATTTTGCAAGATCACCAGAAGTGCCAGTCCTTTTTTTTACTTTGTATTAATTAGTCTCCAATAACTTCCACACCTAATTAGGCAACTATCAGATTCAAACTAAACGGAATTTTTTTTCTGCAAAGCACAAAGTCTATAAAGAAATTTGCTTTGCAGAATGGAATGGAACAGAAAGTTGTGTCTGTGGTCTTTGTTGTTGTATATTACTCTGTAGAACTTTGTGAAATTTGTTAGTGTATGTTTGAGTTTGTCATTTGTGTGGGCCCACTATAGGTGGATTGTCTGTGAGTTTCTTGTGGCTATGTGATTAGAGAGCTCAAGAGCAACCCAGGGTCTGGGCGGGTCGATTCCATCACACAAACTAATGCTGCGCCCTCCTCTGCATTGTATTCCTCCCTCAAACAGCACATGATGGAAAGAGTAAGTCAGAAGAGGAAAGGAGCAGGAGGAGCAGTGGAGGAGAAAGATTAAACCGAGAGCTAGAGAGAGAGTTTGCTATAAAGATGTTGGTCAGTCATGAAGAAAAGAGAGAGAGAGAGCAAGAAAGAGAGAAATATGTTCAAACATACTCTCTTTCTCTCTCTCTCTCTTGCGAGGCCTTGTATCGTAAACTCTCCCAAGAAATAAGGTGAGAACACGCTGTGTCAGTGTGAAAACATTAAATGCAATGTGTTGTGTGTTATTACGTTCTCTGTGTACTGCTTTCTTCACTCTGTGCAACACACCTCTGCTTGGGATGTTGAGCACATTTTGATCACTTTACTTTGTAATTATATCGATGTTGTGCAATAAGTTTCCGCGTATGTGGAATCCACAACCACTTGCTTCTCTTTTCTTCTTCTTTTCTTTCAAATTTGATATTTTGTGGTGGATAAGTCATCTAAAACTTGAGGTACATCTCTGCAGTGGGACAGTATTGAAAGCAGTAAGTCACGAGTGGATGAGGAAAGCAGACTTCAAAGCTTATATCTTTCTATTTTATTTATTTATTTTATTGGGCTCCTTCATCTCCCTGTCTCTGTCCCTCTTTCTACGTCTGTCTGTCTGTCTGTCTCCATCTCCCTCCTCCACCCCTCCCTTTCTCTTTCTCTCTCCCCCTCTCCCTCCTCTCTCTCAGTATATACTGTATCTAGAGGTTAGTTTTCCATGAGTATGTAAAATCAGAAAAGTGTTAAGTGCCATAGAAACAATATCTGAACAACAGGGACCAGGTTTGTAAACAACGTGAGATTTTTTTTCATTCACGTGTTGTAAATGTATCTTTGATGTATCTTTTTTTTTTTTTTGACATGCTTTCAAAAAATATTTTCTAAATATTTTGTGTATATATTAATTTTGTCTAACTATTTGAATTTTCCTCATACGCAAAATCCATCATAGATTTTATAAATTTGATTTTTTTGTTGTTGTTGTGTGCTGATTTGCTAAAAAAAATATTTCGCTTATTATTTTGACAAATTTTTCAAGGAAAGAGGAGTGGCTTCCCTTTGATGTGTTTTACTAATGCTTTCCAAAAGTTTTTTTTACAACCCTCTAAAAGAAAAAGATAGTATTCCTTTTCATCTTTGTTTTGCTAAATTAAATTTCATAAATAACTGAACAAATTACAAAATAATCTTCATATTTCGAAAGGCTATCAATCAGTTGATCTTAATCTTCATAGTACTTGGACATGCAGTGCATGTAGCGGAAAAAAATTTCTAAGGCCCAGTATTGTAGAACTGTAGAACTCAGAATGGTCCTTTCAACTATATCTCAAACACCATGAACTTCTGTTTTTATTCAGAGTTCAATGTAATGTAGTCCTTTTGTGGTTCCCTGTAATAGCTCAAGGAGGTAGTAATGTTGAAATAAGCTAACAATAATTTTATGTAGCACTCAAAATTCTCATTAAAAAAAAATTTTAGGGAGGGGGAGTGGGGGGGAAATATTTTATATCTATAGATTTTCGAGGGAATGAAGCTATCGACATAGATTTGGCTTCTCTTCATCACAAAGGACAGTGTCAAATTTAGAGAAAAAAGAGTTTGTTCATTGCTGGCAAGGATCAACAGTAAACGGCTTGTTACTGTTCATGCTTTGTATTGTCTCCAGGCATCCGACGACTGACAAAGGACAAGGCCTTCAAGAAGACGGTCGACGACTACATCAGCAGCAACCTGGAAGCCATTATCAACAGCAAGGCTTTCTACGGCCTCACAGAGCTGCAGGTCGAGGTTGTAGGTGAGGGTTGAGAGATATTCGGTAACGTCTGTAAAGTCTAATTCAGTGCACCAGCTTAGTTTAAAAGTTTGAAGGTTTTGAACATGATTTGCCACAGGGAATGCTCTGAAATAGGAACATATTTTTCTACAGCTTCCTTCACTCCTAGATCTATCCATCCTTGTCCTAATATTCTACAGCTTCCTTCACTCCTAGATCTATCCATCCTTGTCCTAATATTCTACAGCTTCCTTCACTCCTAGATCTATCCATCCTTGTCCTAATATTCTACAGCTTCCTTCACTCCTAGATCTATCCATCCTTGTCCTAATACTAAGAGAGGAACTCAGGAAGAGTTCTCATCCTCGACTGAGAGGATATGGGGCTGTCGTTGTGGCCTACTCTGTATTTTAAATCAGGTTATTTATAGATTTTTTTTCAATCTTCTCAACACCCAGGACTGGATGAAGAGATTAGCGACGAGGCCATGGAGAGGAGAATGTTCTCGCTGGTTTTAGACTGGGCTAAAAATAACCTGAACGACCTCAAACCAAAGATGGATCGGCTTGTAGAACAGGCAAGAATGCTATATGATTTATCAATCCTCTAGGTGGACAAACTTGAAGATTAAGATTTGGAACTGATAAAGACTTTGTTAATGGTATTAAGTGATAAGTTCCATGCCTGTCCTAGATATATTACTTAAATATTATAATATAACTCAGCATTATTTTAGATGACCCTGTACCTGAACCCATTTCTAACCCTTTGCAGGTGAATGTTCTCTATCTGGACTCGGACAACACTCTCCGAGATTGTGCTCAAGTCGAAGATCTCGTCCTCAGCAGTGACGATGAAGTTGTTCAGGACTACAAGATCATGGCGAGGAGAAGGGTGCGCCTAGAGAAAGTGGTTTTACACGCTATCTTGCTCCGACCACTAAATATAGATTGTAGTAAAACCAATTATAGGCTGGTCTTCTTGCTGCCTCTCTCCAACCACTAAATATAGATTGTAGTAAAACCAATTATAGGCTGGTCTTCTTGCTGTCTCTCTCCAACCACTAAATATAGATTGTAGTAAAACCAATTATAGGCTGTTCTTCTTGCTGTCTCTCTCCAACCACTAAATATAGATTGTAGTAAAACCAATTATAGCCTGTTCTTCTTGCTGCCTCTCTCCAACCACTAAATATAGATTGTAGTAAAACCAATTATAGGCTGTTCTTCTTGCTGTCTCTCTCCAACCACTAAATATAGATTGTAGTAAAACCAATTATAGGCTGTTCTTCTTGCTGCCTCTCTCCAACCACTAAATATAGATTGTAGTAAAACCAATTATAGGCTGTTCTTCTTGCTGTCTCTCTCCAACCACTAAATATAGATTGTAGTAAAACCAATTATAGGCTGTTCTTCTTGCTGTCTCTCTCCAACCACTAAATATAGATTGTAGTAAAACCAATTATAGGCTGTTCTTCTTGCTGTCTCTCTCCAACCACTAAATATAGATTGTAGTAAAACCAATTATAGGCTGGTCTTCTTGCTGCCTCTCTCCAACCACTAAATATAGATTGTAGTAAAACCAATTATAGGCTGTTCTTCTTGCTGCCTCTCTCCAACCACTAAATATAGATTGTAGTAAAACCAATTATAGGCTGTTCTTCTTGCTGCCTCTCTCCAACCACTAAATATAGATTGTAGTAAAACCAATTATAGGCTGTTCTTCTTGCTGCCTCTCTCCAACCACTAAATATAGATTGTAGTAAAACCAATTATAGGCTGGTCTTCTTGCTGTCTCTCTCCAACCACTAAATATAGATTGTAGTAAAACCAATTATAGCCTGTTCTTCTTGCTGCCTCTCTCCAACCACTAAATATAGATTGTAGTAAAACCAATTATAGGCTGGTCTTCTTGCTGCCTCTCTCCAACCACTAAATATAGATTGTAGTAAAACCAATTATAGCCTGTTCTTCTTGCTGCCTCTCTCCAACCACTAAATATAGATTGTAGTAAAACCAGTTATAGGCTGTTCTTCTTGCTGCCTCTCTCCAACCACTAAATATAGATTGTAGTAAAACCAATTATAGGCTGTTCTTCTTGCTGCCTCTCTCCAACCACTAAATATAGATTGTAGTAAAACCAATTATAGGCTGGTCTTCTTGCTGCCTCTCTCCTAACACCAAAGTCTTGATACTTCTATCTGAATGATTGTAATCAAAGAAAATTTAGTCTGCATTCCTTGAAGCTATAGAGCTTTTAAACAACTTTGCACGAACATAAATGCCCCAATCTCTTGGAGGTGTAAAAGAAAGAATGGAGACTGCCTCGATCCTTTGTAATATGCAAATATAAGGTTCAATTATTTTTATACAAATATCTTCATCCTTATTCTCATGCCTGTTTTAGAGCAACGGAACAAAGAAAGACGGCAGCAAGCACGGCAAATCCCTCAAAGCCCACGGTGTCCAACCGTTCCAGAAGTTCAGCCTCAACCCGGAGGAGGCACTGTCGTTAGCGGAGAGGGAGTGGTCCATTATTGCTATTCACAAGACTTCAGGTACGCTGTGCTTAAGAATTTTTGTTTCGAGACATAGATCAGTGGCTTTTCTTATTTTTTTCTCAAGTCATACAAAGTCATCAGGTCTTCCTGTAGAACTGGGGTTTTGAAATAGCAAAAAATGAAAGACCCTAAGCTAATTATTTCTTGACAGATACTATTGTGAAAATACTTACATTGAAATCCTTATAAAGCCTCCTCTGAATATGATTTATCAAATTCTGGAAGAAACAAGGCGCACGGCTGTATGGTTCATGTTGTCTTTCCCCAGACAAAGCTTACCTGGCAATAGCCGTGCTGGACGGTCATTTGATGGCTATTTCTGTTCATGTAAGGCCTCCAGTCACCAACAACACGTACAGCAATGGTGTGCTCGATTCCAGCACCATTGGCCATAGTTCTCACAGCGGCAGCTTCAGCAACCTCGCTGGCAAGCCAGACTCCCCAACCGCTGTTGCTGCTGCTGCTGCTGGAGTTGGTTTTAGTGTTGGTGGTGGCGGTGGTACCAGCAGGCTCAGCCCGACCATGATCCCCCGCAAGGCATCCATCATCCCGCTGGCCAACATGTCGACAGCCAGGTGTGCCATGGGAGCTGTGGAGTTGGATGGAAAACTCGTTGTCTGTGGTGAGTGGATCGTTTTAATCTTACCGAAAAAAACGATAACAAGTGAATAATATGTGGCTCATTGTTTCGAGAGAGGGATTTTTATGTGGGTGTGGTGAGTAGATCGTTTTAATCTTACCAAAAAGTGAATAATATGTGGCTCGTTGTTTTGAGACGTAGGGATTTTTATGTGGACATCTTTACACAACAATCATAGAATGTAAAGCTGTCCATTCCATAAGAGAATTAAAAAAAGAAAAAGCTGGTAAAGAAAAGGCAGTGTCACAAATAAATTTTAACATTAATGATGTGCCAGTCAAACTATTTAATATTGTATTGTCTATTTTTCAGGCGGCTATGACAGGGGTGAGTGCCTGCAAGGGGTCGAGGCTTTCACTGTTCAGAGTAACCTTTGGAGTAGCCTCCCTTCGATGAATCGAGCCCGCGGCCGCTTCAGTATGGCTGTGCTTGACGGATCAATCTACGTGTGTGGAGGCTCAGACGGCTGGCACGAGTTGGCCTGTGTCGAGAGGTTTGACCCTGCGAAGCAGACATGGAGCTACATGGCCAGCATGATAAAGCAGAGGTCATCACATGGTGAGTGATCACTTCTAGCTTGTATATCATCAGACATGGAGAACATACACAACACAAGATAAAAGATTGAGATAGAACGATACGAAATTACTGTACAATTGAAATATGGATACTTCAATATTCCCTAGATAAGATATTATGTTCAAAGGAAAAAAAAAACATCAGTGAATGAAAAAAAGATTAAGTTCGTGAGAGAAGTCATTGCAAACCTGGTAACCCATCTCACCTCTAACTCCGGTTCTGCCTCAACCAGGGGTGGCTACTCTAAACGGCAAGCTGTATTGTGTGGGAGGCTGCGAAGGTCAGAGGAGCATGGCGGAGTGTGAGGTTTATGACCCGGCCACAAACAAGTGGTCCTTGATTGCCCCACTTAACACAGGTAAGTTCAACATTCTCCCACACACCTTGATTACTTTCCTTCACCCAGATAAGAGCAGCATCATGCTCTCTGACCACTTCACTCCAAGATTTCACTTTGGGAAAAAAGTATGAGGGGAAAAATGGATTCGAGTGAAGAGCTTCAAAAGAGAAATAATAGTAGCCTGAATTTTTGGTCAGTCTGAAGCCATGCAAGCAAGCAAAACTCTTCATGGAGGGTGGGCAGTTAGTGTTACAAGCTTACTTCAGCTCTGATCTTATCTGGAGAAGGAGGAAGTGATTTTCTTTGTGCTCATGAAGGTTGTAGAAAAGCCTTTTCCAACATGCTATTTAAAGAACATTAACCAGATAATGAGTGCAAACCTGTGTTCTTATTTCTCATCTGAATTTGGTTTCATCTGTAGTAATTATGAATATTTTCATGGCATTCGGCCCCTAAAACTAAGGACTTTGACTGCCAAGTCTGAGTATTTTTATTCACTGGCATACAGCTTAACTTGCTCTTGCTATGGGTAGTTTTTATTCACTGGCATACAGCTTAACTTGCTCTTGCTATGGGTAGGTTTTATTCACTGGCATACAGCTTAACTTGCTCTTGCTATGGGTAGTTTTTATTCACTGGCATACAGCTTAACTTGCTCTTGCTATGGGTAGTTTTTATTCACTGGCATACAGCTTAACTTGCTCTTGCTATGGGTAGTTTTTATTCACTGGCATACAGCTTAACTTGCTCTTGCTATGGGTAGTTTTTATTCACTGGCATACAGCTTAACTTGCTCTTGCTATGGGTAGTTTTTATTCACTGGCATACAGCTTAACTTGCTCTTGCTATGGGTAGTTTTTATTCACTGGCATACAGCTTAACTTGCTCTTGCTATGGGTAGTTTTTATTCACTGGCATACAGCTTAACTTGCTCTTGCTATGGGTAGTTTTTATTCACTGGCATACAGCTTAACTTGCTCTTGCTATGGGTAGTTTTTATTCACTGGCATACAGCTTAACTTGCTCTTGCTATGGGTAGTTTTTATTCACTGGCATACAGCTTAACTTGCTCTTGCTATGGGTAGTTTTTATTCACTGGCATACAGCTTAACTTGCTCTTGCTATGGGTAGTTTTTATTCACTGGCATACAGCTTAACTTGCTCTTGCTATGGGTAGTTTTTATTCACTGGCATACAGCTTAACTTGCTCTTGCTATGGGTAGTTTTTATTCACTGGCATACAGCTTAACTTGCTCTTGCTATGGGTAGTTTTTATTCACTGGCATACAGCTTAACTTGCTCTTGCTATGGGTAGTTTTTATTCACTGGCATACAGCTTAACTTGCTCTTGCTATGGGTAGTTTTTATTCACTGGCATACAGCTTAACTTGCTCTTGCTATGGGTAGTTTTTCAATATGATTTCAAATTTTTTTTCATCTTCAAAATAATAGAAATTTAGTTTTTGCATCACAGGACTTTTATTTACAGTCTTTATTTCATCCTGATTTTTCTGTTACTGTACTCACTGCTCTTAACGTAACTCTTACTTTCTGTTGCGGTGTAGCTCGGTCCCAGGCCTGTGTGGTGGTTGTCGAGGGCAGCCTGCTGGCGATCGGTGGCACCGACATGTGGAACACTCTCAGCTCCGTCGAGATTTACAACCTGGATACCAACGAGTGGATGATAAGTTCCTGTCTGAACGTCGCTCGCCGCGGCGCCAGTGTTGATGTAGTCGATGGTGAGTCTTCTCTTAAGGTACATAATATTCTGGTTTCAAACTGAGGAAGCTGTAAGCAGTGAAGAATTTTGCCGCACAGGAATAAAATAGGCCTGAAATCCTTAGATTTAGACTTTGGACTTTATTATTCCCCAAGCAGTGATATCTACACAACAGATTTTTATGCTTTGCTGGCTTATATGCCTAAATAAATAGGTCAGTTCTAGACTGTGGATTTGAATTTTCATCTTTCAAACTATCCTTTGTAATGTTCAAGTAAGGCCTAAAGAAAATCATGATAATGCTCAATCCTCATATCACAAAGCGTCTGTTTGGGTTTTTTTGTTCATTTTTTTGTTTTTTACACATTAAATTAATTGTAATACAGTTGAAATAGTTTTTGCATGTACTGTCTAATCCATGACGTTTTGCCCCATCATCTATATCAACCTAAACCAGGACCTGACGCTGACGGTTTCCTTTCCTCTAAATACTTTTCGTTCATCTGCCTGCTGTGCAGCTTTTCGTTGAATTATTCTATCAGCTTAGATTATCAAGCCTTGATTGAGTGGTTATGTTAGAAACTTTATCCATGATAAGAAATTTTTTTTTCTAGCACATGTAACAAAATCTGGCTAAGCAGATTTTTTTATATCTAATGCTCAAAAAAAAATTTCCTCCTAGGCCAAGTTGTGGTGGTTGGTGGCAGTGATGGCTCCCATTCCCTGGTGTCCTCTGAAATTCTAGACACGGCCAGTAACTCATGGACTATGGGACCCCCCCTCATCACCCCTCGCGCCAACCTCAGTGTGGTTGCCATGGGTGGCAGACTCTATGCCCTGGGTGGTTTCAGCGGGAAGAAATTCCTCAGCTCCCTGGAATGGCTGGATATGGAAGATATGGAGTGGTTTGGCCACACCCCTCGGGACATTAGACCCCACCCAGGTAGCGTCGATCATTCTCCAAGGGACGTCAGTCAGTGATCGGAACTGGATCTTAAGACTGCGCTTTTGTCATCAGAGTTACTGAATCAATGGTCAGCGATGATTTCTTGACTTGACTTAAGTCGGAGGAAATGGAAATTTGTCGACACTTATGGAATTTCATTGATATCGTTTGAGATTTTATACGCTTAATATTTTCTCTAAAATCATGGAAAGATTCAGATGATTCTCAATTTGTTTTTACTATGTTTTGAGATAAATTGTATCCAGATATTGAAGAGAATTTGTCGATCTGTTACGTATGGCAACAATTTATTGCACTTTTGTCGAAGCTGGCTCATTGTTAGAGTTTGAAAATGTTTTTGCTTGTTACCTTGAATTCAGTCCAAATATTAAGTACAAACTGGCATATTGTTAAAAAAATAAACTATTTGAATGTTTTTGACATCCCAAAGACTACCCGCTTCCCACCAGATTGTTAATCATACTAACTTGTTTTTATTTAACATGCGATGGAGATTTACAAATATTTCATAACAAAAAGACATGGCAAAAAAAACGGTCGCAGTCAACTGTATGACAATGTGACATATGTAACTTAATTTTTTTTTTTAGGTATTTGTTGATTCTTTGCTCCCTAAGTTCTTATTGTTTTGTTTTTCTTTTTTTTTTATTTTTAAGTAAAATGTTCATTTTGTCGTTCAAAATTGAAAACTTTCTAAGGTAATGCAAAGATGTTTTCTCGGAATATTTTCATAAAGGTCAATAGGAAGAACTGATTACTCTCTTTTCAGATCAGTGCAATGAAAGGGTAATTTTTACAAACACAAAATTTATGAATGAGAATTTTTTTTCATTTTTTTTCCACGCGGGACGTCCTTTGGTACCAGTGAGCAAGGGACAGAATGAAGCAGAAGGATGAGAAATCTTCTTATAATATTCTACTGCTAGTGAACTGGACTTTTATTTATAAACACATATGACCTGCTTTCAAAGAGCCATGTTTTTTCTATCTTTAACCCTAAAGAGCTGTTAACGCTGCAAGCAGTTCTATAAGTTTTCTATAGAATTCTTTTACAAACAGGACTATCAGCTCAGATGAGCTTGTAGAAGACATCAGGCTGGTTCAACGTCTTTGTTTGAAGCAATTGCTAGGGGAGACTGATTCTTGCAGGTTTATTTTTAAAAAACATATGGAGATGGTTTGACTCAGCTACAATGGCAATGTTTGCAATCTCATTATATGAAATTGTAAATGGGATCAGTAAACTATATTTTATTGCAAAACATTCATACTGAACTTAAAGACACATATATATGTATATGTATCCTACATTGTTAATCCTAGAGATTATTTACCATAAATGGTAAAAACAATAATGCTTTATGAGTAATATTGAAATTTTGTGGATTCTTTTTTTTTCATATTATATTTTTTCAATGCTTGTCATTCATTTGAAGTTTTGGTCCACTCCAAAACACCATAGAAGTTGTGGATTTTTTTTTTCCTGCTTATGGAAGGATATTGTATAATTTAGAACTCAGAACATTATTTTTTTTTTTTGGAAATATTTTGTTTTCATATCCTGTTTTGTAATTATCATTTTTTTCAGCCGTGTATCTGCAAAGCTTTAGTTCTAGATTTAAAAACAATCTTACTCTGTCTTTTCAGTATGCGGCTATCACCCTTTGACTTGTCTTTTCCATTTGAGTCGTCAGTCCCTTCCAAATCATGATTTGGATGGATTTTGTGAATTTATCTTTTTCTTCCTTCTTGTCAAGATACAGGCTACCTTTCTTGACTTACTTTGGAAATTTTTTTTTTTTTTTTTATTTTCACATTCCTTTTTGATTTTACATAAAATGTATAGACACACACACACACACATATATATATATATATATATATATATTTTATGACTCTATATCTTTTGCGACAAAGAATTCTCAACCAACATGTGTGCACGTGCATGTGTGTGTGTGTGTCCCAATTAATTAGAATCTCTTACTGATGTGATGTGGGCCTTACCTTGATCATAATGTGAATATATAATTTCGCACCATACAATAATAAATTTTATTGTTTGCTTGAATGTAGGTATTATGCCTTGTTACTGATTTGTTCCCTGTTACCAATTTGCGTGAGTCCTGTAGATTTCTCAAAGTTCTACATGATCAAGGTAATTGCATGCCAGCGAAAACATTAGTTATGATTGGAACGAAGGACTGTATAGCTTCAAATTTTTTTATATTCTATTTACATTTGATCCTTGTCGGAGAAATCTACAGTAGCTATGTTACTTGTTAGCATTTTTGTTAAATGTTTTGTTCAAGCTTTTTCATCATGATTTTGAGGTTTGGCCAGAATAAAATTGAGGTTAAGTGAAGGAGCTAATTCTAATTATCATTGAAGGGATACAACAGGGACGCTAGAGCACTTGAGCCGCAGTTTTATAGTTTTCTTACCCCTCTCTCCGAGTGTTGCACAGACAGAACTAAGGAATTTGAGGAATGCTGCCATGAGTCGCTTTAATCATCCAGCTGTGAAACGCTGGTAAGTTTTTCAGTGCAAACTCATTTTCTTCCTAGGCTGATACAACAAAGTGTGAAAAACTGAAAAATAAACTGAATAGCTAAACGTCCATAAAAATTATAAAAGATATCAATAGGTGACTGATGACTTACAGATCATCATGACGAATGTCTGTCTCTGCAGAAGACTCTGAGACAGTTGTCTGTTTTTTTTTGTCTTACAGACATTGGTGACATTGTTTATCATGTGACTTTTGTAATCGCTCTGAGCTTTTTGGGGTGTAGTGTGATTCATTTGCATAGTTTTATGTTTTTAAAGGCCTATGTATTTGTTTTATGTGAAGTGAAAAACAAAAGTTGCTATGATGTTTGCACCTGAAATTAAAAAAAAATAATTTGTGGCACTGTTTCTTACAGCGGGTCTTTATAACTCTTTTTCTTGCTCTGGGCTGTTATGAAAAAGTATGTCTTTTAATTGCAAGACTTCTCAAGTCTTTTAACACATATTGTTTGTCGTTAAAGCTCTCTCATGTTGATTGTGTAGAATATATTGGGTCTCAAGATCTCTTCATTCTTGCATGCTAGGCTGACGGTTAAGTGGCCCGACCTTAAAGTGAGAATTTCAATAATTTATGGTTGAATTGAACTTGTTTGGGAGTTATGATACTGTCGATTTTAGTGCTTCATACGCCACTAACGACTCGTAACTTCGTTCAGGAACTCTTCAGTTTTGATAAATGCAAAATTGATTATGCTTGCTATTAAACATGATTCTTTTTCTTTGAAAATGTGGATTTTATTTTTTGTTCTTTTTTTTTCAACCAAATCAAACAATCACCAGGGTTGTTTTTGTTTTGTTTTTTTCCTCTCCTTGCACGAATTGAATTATTTCCCTAAACCCCAATTATGCTGTTTTTTGTTGGTTACTGGGAACAGCCTTAGTTTTTGACGCTCAAGCATTGCCCCTTCACTGCAGCGTAAGAGATCCCGAGTTTGAGTTTGAACTGATTTTATTTTGAAAAAAAAAGTGATGGCAAAAAAGATGAAATTTTTTACTTAGCTGGTTGACAAAGTTTATCGAAATGAAGCTTATTTTTATTAAGAGACATATTATATTGATAACGGTACAAGTAGAAGAAAAAGTAAAATGGAATACATAATTCTAAACACATAAATCAAGAGGTGCATTAAAAAGGCTTTGAAATGTTGATATAGAATTATTTATCGATGAATATTTTTGTATCAACTCCACAATTTCTTAACCTTTTGAGGTATGGGTTTATTTCATTTAGTAACTGTGGTATACATGTCTTGCCTATTTCCCAGACAATCAGTCACTGGTTTTGTCTTCGTACCTATGCATTTGTATCCAGATTTTTAACACTGAAAACTTTGTAAGCTATAATATCACAATTTCCTAAAAGACATTTTTGCAGTTTTTAAAAACTGCAAGGTAGAAACGAATTTATCTGATTTTCAAATGTTTAACGAAATTCATTTTTTTTTTCCTTTTAACTCATCAGGAATGTTTTTCGATCCTAACACATGAAGATTTTCCTCTTTCTCTACCACAATTTAACAGTTTCTATAACCTGGGAAAGAAAAGTTTTCTATGCAAATACAGAGCTTCAGAGTAAGAAAAAGAAAACAATTTCCATCAGTAAAGCTTAAATTTAACAACCTAAAAACATAAACAGAAGATTTGAACTCTGTCCTTCAGCTCATGTCAAGGTTGCTCTCTGGTTTTCTTGACATTTTGCTTTGCTTTTTTTGTATCACTTTTCCTTGTTGAACTATTGTGTTGGAAAAGAAAATTAAACTTACGAATACTCACATTTGGTAGAAGAAAAAAAGAGCATGTGTTAGGAAGTGGTTAATATTTTTGGTTGTTACTGTTGTTAAGACATATTCAGGTCTCTGTCCCCTCATCCCACAACACTCCCAAAAGTTTGAGTCACAAACAACAGATTTTAAGTGCTATTTGAAAATGTTGACCTGTTTTGACTTGGATGCCTGTAATTTTTTCTCACTGAAAACTGTCAATCCCCCCTTCCCCTCTGTTCTAGCGTTTTCTTCCGTTTCTTATGATGTTGATCTTTTCAAGTGTTTCATTCTGTACATCTATCCTGCACTTGAAAGGTCAAAGGTTATGAATTTTGTTATATTTTTAATGACGATATCTCCACATTTTATGTTTTAACGTAAAAGTGGAGTCATTGGCTTTAAAGTAATTTGATTTGGTAATTGCAGCCGAACAATGCAAGTTTGATATTGTTCTCACTTATGTGGTATGTTTTTCTCCCAGGTTTGGCAGGGCCAGATAAGGCTTTTGACTTAGTTTATACATTCAATAGTAATCATATTGAGAGAAATCCAATTTTTAGCTCCTTGTTTGTTATTTTGTGAACTAAAAAGAAATTGGAATTTCTATGTTTAAAGGTAATACAAATAGTTAGGGCAAGTTAAGTGAGTTCAACTGCCAACGTATTTATACAGACAGACACAGACAACTGGTCATTCTAGAGTTTAGGCAAAAATGCCACATTGAATATTTTTCCTCCCTCTGCCTCTATGATTTGTTGCAAATTTCTATTCACAATTATGAAATGTTGTTATTATAAATATTTACACTTAGATTCTATTTTTTACCACTTCATGCTTTAAATGAAAGTATTATAATTTGTTCCCACATATTTGATTAATGTGTTTCTGATTGTTATCTCATTTGGAACATTGGTTTTTCCCGGCCAAATTTAACGAGTTGAAGAAAAATTTTGGCTTTTTGTTTTTTTTTTAAGGTTTTTCTTGACTGGTGTATCTACCTCTTGGACTGTATTGGCACAAATTTTGGTTTCAATGTTTGAAATGTTTTACATTTAGTTCAAACTGACATGTTGTAGTGAGTCTTAGCGTAACACCTAATGTGCTGAAGCAAGTCTTGTGAGTGTTTTTGACTGCACAATCTTAGCTTAGATTTGCTTTAAAACACGGGAGATTAAGGTAGCAGGAAATCAAGAAATATTTTGTTTTCCATGTGATATTGGATCTGGAAATATTGCTACAGCACCAGATTTTGAATTTTGAGTTAAACTTGTGTGGTTCCTTCTGTTGGCTCCGATGAATTTAGAGAAATTGATCTAAAGCTGCGTGTTATGCTCATCATTAACTAATTAAAAAAAATTGTTTGAGATCTATTTTTGGAATGTTTGCTATGTTTCCCATTGCTGTAACCAATCCACACTAAAGATTGCCCACTTTAGTTGAAGAAATGAGATTGTTTTGTGAGTTTTCTTCACCTGTGTGTTGTCACTGCTTGATGTACTCAGTTTTCAATCAGCTTTTCTTCAAGTCTTTATCTTTCTAGACGTGTTTGAGCATCTGTCTGTCTCTCCCTTTTTGTGTGAAAAATTTGGGATAAATAGAAGAGACGGAGAGAGAGACAAAGAGAAGGGAGAGAGAGAGAGAGGGAGGAAGAGAAAAACTGGTGTGTCCGGGCAAAAAAGGGGAAGAGAGAGGAAATGAATTAGATGCAGAGAGAAAAATCATAAAAGAACGATTGAAAAAAAGGAACAAAAAAAAAAACAAACAATACCCACGGTAGCATATGTGTAAAAAATTCAATAGAATAATCAGCACTGACCTAACGTTAAAAGTATCATCATGGCTTAGTCTCACTATCGTACTTATGTTACATTTCATAATTGTGCTACATTGGCAAAGGGTATCTTTCAAAGGCCGACTTTTATGGACTACATAAGGCAGTCCATATTCTGAGCCTTAAAACTACTAACAAAAATCCTTTATTGTATGTACAGAGCGAGAGATGCTTGGTGCCATCACCTTCTCTGGAAGTTCCGGTTTATCAGTTTCGGTTTGACAGGGCACGAAGAGCAGTCGGTGAACAATTCAGTTTAGAATTATTTTATTTCTAAAGATCTCGATAGGTTGATTGGAGGCAGGCAAGCTCTCAAGCACTTGTCCATTAGTTTTTTTTTGAAGCAGAAGTAACTGAAATAGAGAGGAAGAAGAAAATGGATATTGATGTAAGTTTGGCCTCAAGATGGCGATATAACTCTTTATTATCTATAATAAACATATTGTCAAAACCATTGTTTTGACAGCTTTGAAATATTTTTCAAGTCTGAGTTAAATCAGATTTTTTTCCATGTTACCGTCGATTTTTTATATAGACAAAAACTCAGAGAAATGTTTCGCCTTAACAAAACCTCGGAGAAATGTTTAGCCCTAAACAAAAACTCGGAGAAATGTTTAGCCCTAAACAAAAACTCGGAGAAATGTTTAGCCCTAAACAAAAACTCGGAGAAATGTTTAGCCCTAAACAAAAACTCGGAGAAATGTTTAGCCCTAAACAAAAACTCGGAGAAATGTTTAGCCCTAAACAAAAACTCGGAGAAATGTTTAGCCCTAAACAAAAACTCGGAGAAATGTTTAGGCCTAAACAAAACCTCGGAGAAATGTTTAGCCCGCCTTGATCATCACTCTCAGCTCTTGGAACTCGTAAATATCTACTCAACGCAGGTATGACGCCTGTATGCTGCACTGAAATGAGGGAAAAAATGTTTGATCAAAAGCTGGACAGACTCATCCCATTTCCTCTGAAACGCCGAAAAAATCCCTCGAAACTCATCTTAAAAACATTCCACAGCAGCGGTGTTTCGGATGATGCGATGAGTGTGTGACGTCACATCTTCTAGATGGTTCGCCGAACTGTCGGAGAGTCTGCGTGTCTGAGCAGCCAGGTGAGTCAGACAGACAGGCTAGTTTGAGTGAGGCAGACGACAGTCTCCCCCCACCTGGTCAGCGTGTCAGACCTCCAGAGAATGTCGAGTGGGCGGCACCACTGCTTGACCCGCGTCACGAGATGGTGTTTGACACGGTTTAGTCTCGGTGACAGATAGAAGTAGAGGAAGACAGACAAAGTGAGAGAAAGGGACCAGAGGCAGACAGAGACAAAGACGGACAGAAAAAGAGAGACAGACTGACAAAGAGAGAGAAGGAGAGGCAGAGAGAGACACACACAAATAGACAGAGACAGAAAGAGATAGAACTACGTCTTAGATGCAGGCCCGTTAAGTTGGGCACTTTGGCCTCATTGAAATAATTTCTTGTGTCCCGTTAATACAATGACAAGTTATTTGAGCTGAAAGTAAAGCTCGAGATATGGTTTCAAAACCTCCTCGTTCTTTTTCTCTGGATCTGTCAATCCCTGCTTATCTTTTCTTGATTGTTCGGGTTTAATTATTACAACTTCATACCGAATCCGTTGCTTGTAGTTCCTTCCCTGAATGGTCTCCCCTTGAATTATTCATTTTATTTGCTTTGATGCTCAGTGGACATGTTAATATTATTGTCCTAAGAGACTCAAATCATTACTTTAAAAAAAATACGATCAAAAACCTAAGTCACGTGACCCAAGTTTCCTAGAATTATCGTCAAATAGCTCGCACCTGATGACACACCTGATTCCGCCCTCGCGAGTGTGTGTGTGTGTGTGTGTGAGTGACAGCAGGCGGGTCTCGGCGAGCTTTGCTCCCAGCCGACAGGATTCCACCGAGCTCTGGACCGTGTGGTGAGCAACGAACTCCCTGGGAAGCTCAGTCTGACTCATGCCTGGTGACGAGTGACGCAGACTGGAACAGTCCACCACATTTCTGTTGAATGACATCATCATGTTCGGTCCTTACCAAAATAGTTCTTGTTTTCTCATTTAAGTTTTCTCATTAAATATTGAACTTTTACTATCTGCCGCCTGCTATTATTGTAACTACTACTACTACTACTACTACTACTACTACTACTACTACTACTACTACTACTACTACTACTACTACTACTACTACTACTACTACTACTACTACTATCACTACTGTTACTCTACTACTACTACTACTACTACTACTACTACTACTACTACTACTACTACTACTACTACTACTACTACTACTATTACTCTATTACTACTACTACTACTACTACTACTACTACTACTACTACTACTACTACTACTACTACTTCTACTTTTACCACCATCAACCCGTCTATTACCACCACCACTACCAATCGACAGAATCTTTTCTCCTGACTCCGCTGTTACTTCCCCTGTACAGACATCAGTCTGCCAAGACTGTCTTCCTCTTCCATCCCTGGTTTCTGTTTGGACAGAGCCTCAGTGCTTTCTGACCGGGCCAGTTTGAAACATGCGAGATAGTTTTTTTTACACCTCTTCATTCGGCTACAGCAAGTTTCGCATTCTGGGCCCAGGGCCACACAGGACAGAAACAGCCAGCATTCTTGTTTGCCCAGAACCTTTGACATACGTCAGCTAGGGCTAGTCATCACTGAATCTTCTAGGTCAGGGGATTTTACAGTTTCTAGAAACTTTTGTCGCTGCATAAAAAGGGCAAGTCTTCGCTCCTGGGTTACAAAGATCTCCTCCCAGAAAGAGAGTATTTCTCAAGTATTTCTAAAGAGTCTCAAAGGTAAGTTCTTCTGGTATTATTGTTACCGATACCACTAACTGTGGTTTATTGTCCAAGACGCTTTCTCGATATAGCCGCTCCAGACAAGACCGCAGTGAGTATTACACCTTTAGATCTTTGACTTCTGATCGGAGATCGCTTTCTAAGCTAATCATTGTAATCTGCTCTACTTCTCTGTGGTCCGTTGTACTGCGACCATTTTATATTGGAACTTTTATATTATGAAATTGTTTTAGCGAATTTTTACACAAGACAGTATAAATTGAATGGACGTTACTGGCTAAAATGCCCAGACGTTGTGGAAATGTCAGGAGCGCTCTATAATGGACGCAACATGCAGTCAGGTTCTGAGTATAAAATGTAACCAAGTCTGACATATAATTATTCTGTTACGGTAAGTCATCCATGATAACAGCGCACCGCTTGTATTGGCCCTGGAATGTTTTTCTCATTAGATCTATATTTTCAAAATCTTATCAGAGATTTGCATTGTTCATTGTGTAGGATATGATTAAAGTTGGACATGAGAAAACGTGGAATAACTGAAACCGCCTGAAAAGTGATTTTTGCTAAGCCAAACTGTGTAAGAATGAAGATTTTTGTTTGCGATAAGTTGCCCAGGATCACAAAGATAAGAGACTGGCTAACCTCGGAGAGTCAGGGTTGTAGAGATGAAGCTGCTTTGCTTTATTTGCTCAGCACAAACGCAGTTTTTTTACGCCATCTCATGTGACCTGTTTTAAAGAAACCAACATTCTCCAGTCAGCCAAGAATATGGCTAGTAAGGTGAGATTCAACCCCACTACCAAATACCTCACTTCAGGGTTCGAACGCGTACCTTCCGTATTGTCAGTCCTACGCTCTACCATCTGAGCTATCTGGCGACGTCTAGGCGAGACCTGTAGTAAACCAGCAGCAGCAGAATTTTTACATCACAGCAAGAGCTGATGAACTGCTGCTGCTGTCACAGTGGTAGTAGAACAGCTCTGAACAGTTTTCATCTCTCTCTCTCTCTCTCTCTCTCTCTCTCTCTCTCTCTCTCCCTCTCTCTCTTTTTCTCCCTCCCTCTCTCTCTCTCTCTGTCTCTCTCTCTCTCTCTCTCTCTCTCTCTCTCTCTCTCTCTCTCTCTTCCTCCCTCTCTCTCTCTCTCTCCCTGGCCAACTTGCAGTTCAAGATTTTTTTTCTCCCTCCCTCGCTCTCTCTCTATTTCTCTCTCTCCCTCTCTCTCTTTTTCTTTCTCCCTCTCTTTCTCTTTCTCTCCCTTCTCTCTCTCTCTCTCTCTCTCTCTCTCTCTCTCTCTCTCCCTGGCCAACTCGCAGATCAGGATTTAAAACCTCTTGCCATCAGTCCCAGATGCTGGACGTTAGTCTTACCATGGAGGCTTCACGTCAGTCGCTAGTTAGTCCTGACACCATTCACTCAGCTCTCCATGTTTAAACTCTCCACTTTCTTTAGTTAACAGAACTTGTACACACAAACTCCCTCCAAATGTAAAACAGGAAATTAATATTTGCTCAAGGATAGATGCAGTCTCTCTCTCTCTCTCTCTCTCTCTCTCTCTCTCTCTCTCTCTCTCTCTCTCTCTCTCTCTCTCTCTCTCTCTCTCTCTCTCTATCTATCTATCTATCTATCTCTGTCCCCTTTTCTTTTTCTCTATATCCTCCCTCTTTCTCTCTCTCTCTCACAACCACACAAACCTACACACTCTCTGCCTCTCTCACTCTCTCTCTCTTTCTCTCTCAGCCCTCTCTCTCTCTCTCTCTCTCTCTCTCTCTCTCTCTCTCTCTCTCTCTCTCTCTCTCTCTCTCTCTCTCTCTCTTACTCTCTCACATATCCTTGACATTTTTCCCACACCAAAGTTTGACCGAATGTCACACGGTTGATTTTCGAAACACACACCAAGACATCTGAAATCCTTTCGTATTTCTGAAAGTCAAAAAGTTGAATTCATCGACCGTGTTTATTCTTGCCCATCTTTCTCAGTTTTTTTTAAACAGGATTTGTCTTGTTTTTGTGATGTATACACTGGGTATTGAAGACTGAGGTACTGATTATACAGAGTCCACCTCTCGTCGTAATTTACTATCAACTGAAAGATGACGGACCTAATTATTGTCTTGTTATTGTGATGTATAACTTGGTATTGAAGACTGACGTCCTGATTATACAGAGTCCACTTCTCGTCGTAATTTACTATCAACTGAAAAATGACGGACCTAATTGTCTTGTTATTGTGATTTATACACTGGGTATTGAAGACTGAGGTACTGATTATACAGAGTCCACCTCTCGTCGTAATTTACTATCAACTGAAAAATGACGGACCTGGCTCAGAACTGCTTTGGTAACAAACTATAATAATTATTGAGAATTTTTTGCGATCGTGGACCTTTTATAGCCGGGTGATCCAGAATCTTGAGATAGACTTTACAGATAATAATGGCCTTGAACTTGCTTGCTTTCAGGTTAGACTCCAGTGTCATGATAAATGTAACTCACGCTCTCTTTCTCTCCATGAATCTATCTATCTGTATCTATCCATATCGATTTTATATATATATATATATATATATATATATATATATATATATATATATATATATATATATAGAGAGAGAGAGGGTGTATATATATAAATATATATATATATATATATATATATATATATATATATATATATATATATTATATGTATATACATCAATTAAATATCTGTACGGCTTGACTAATGTAGCAGTGTATCAATCAATCAATCAACAATTATGGTTATCTATTTTCCCTTCGATCTATCTATTTGTACAGTATATCTTTTCTACCTATCTGCTCTTTTACCTATCTATTTGTACAGTATATTTTTCTTGCCTATCTGCCAGTCTACCTATCTATTTGTAAAGTATATCTTTCTTGTCTAACTGCCCGTCTACCTATCTATTTGTACAGTATATCTTTCTTGTCTATCTGCCAGTCTACCTATCTATTTGTACAGTATATCTTTCTTGTCTAACTGCCCGTCTACCTATCTATTTGTACAGTATATTTTTCCCGCCTATCTGCCCTTCTATCTATCTATTTGTACAGTATATCTTTCCTATCTATCTACTTGTACAGCATATCTTTCTTGTCTAACTGCCCGTCTACCTATCTATTTGTACAGTATATCTTTCTTGTCTAACCGCCAGTCTACCTATCTATTTGTACAGTATATCTTTCTTGTCTAACTGCCCGTCTACCTATCTATTTGTACAGTATATCTTTCCTACTTATCTATTTGTACAGTATATATTTCCTGCCTATCTGCCCGTCTACCTATCTATTTGTACAGTATATCTTTTCTACCTATCTATTTGTACAGTATATCTTTTCTACCTATCTGCTCGTTTACCTATCTATTTGTACAGTATATCTTTCTTGTCTAACTGCCCGTCTACCTATCTATTTGTATAGTATATCTTTCTTGTCTAACTGCCCGTCTACCTATCTATTTGTATAGTATATCTTTCTTGTCTATCTGCCAGTCTACCTATCTATTTGTACAGTATATCTTTCTTGTCTAACTGCCCGTCTACCTATCTATTTGTACAGTATATCTTTTCTACCTATCTATTTGTACAGAATATCTTTTCTACCTATCT
>JAWDGP010004069.1:235000-320685 GCA_033675545.1 Elysia crispata | reverse complement strand
TCCTTCTGTCTGGTGAATCTCTGTCTATCTTCGTGCGTGCTGGGTGCCTGCCTGGCTGTATCTCTGTCTCTCTGCAGTAACTCTGTCTGTCTGTCTGTCTCTCTGTCTCTGTCTGCTGGAGGCCTGGCTGGCTGTATCTCTGATTGTCTCTCTGACTTTGTCTGCTGTCGAGATACTTAAACATCAGAAGACCCCCATAGGGAAAATACTGATAGCCTGTTGTCTGAAAAGTATGTAAAGAACAAAACGTTGTAGACAGACTATCATTTTTTCAGGGCTCAGTGTTGGGCAACGCCATATCGCGGCGCATGTATGAGGGTCGTGATCCGGACTCAGGTCAATGGATTGATCCAGGCAGGGAGGATAAAAACCCATGCCAGAGGGAGCTAGACTACTTTCTTACTTGCGCCAGGTGAGAGTGAGTGTGTGTGTGTGTGTGAGAGAGAGAGAGAGAGAGAGAGAGAGAGAGAGAGAGAGAGAGAGAGAGAGAGAGAGAGAGAGAGAGAGAGAAGATTAAGATAAATTTCCTTTCCAGAATGTGAAGCTGAACATCAGACAGCTTTTGAAAGTAGAGAGGGCTTCACTTATTCTACTTAAGGTCGTCATTACTCTTCTTGAATTGTGAGTTTGAGAACACTTCGGCCATACCAGACAGCTTCATATTATTGAATACAAGGACCTCTGAATGTGCTCAGGTGATGATTTACTTTTAATTTACTTTATCAAATACACCCTTTAGTTTAAAAAGATCTATAAATAGATTTGGATTTTTACATAATTAGCTAAGTAATCTTGTTACATGTACTTGGATTTCTTTCTCTCTCTGCTCACCCAGATATGTTGATGATCTTGGCATGTGCAAAGGAGCCTCAGACGCCTTGAAAAAATGTGCAGAGCGAAACAAAGGTCAGGGTTAGTCACCCACATTGTCTTTGTTAAAATGTAACCTTTCTCCAGCCTGGCGTTTTGTTCTGTTTTAAGTGCCCGAAGCTTTTTGTTCAAACTGGGTATATTGCGTATGCCTTTATTTTTTTTTTTTACCTATTTTATATTTGAATGATAATTAATGATGCTATAGATGCGCTATATTTATATATATATATATATATATATATATATATATATATATATATATATCGGACCAAGTGAGAATTGAAAATAGAAACAAAGCAAGGTGCAGTTTTTCATAGAATAACTACAGCCAATTGGCCCTTTCCCAGAATCCACCCATACCTACAAGCAAAGCTCTGATCAAATACTTTAGTACAATATTAACGAAAAAAAGAAAAGAAACGCCTTTCTGTTCTTTTGTTTCTGTCTTCAGAATTTACAAATTCATAGCTAATTTATTTCACTTTACAGATTATTTCCAAGATTAAACTCAAGTTACAAGAACAGAAAACAAAGCGTCATAAAAAAAAACGCTACTGGTGAACTCGTGGAAAGACATACAGTTGACACGATTTATTTGATTTAACAAGATTTTTCCTCCATAAAAGCAACTTCTGACTTCTCTCTGCTATACAAAATTTTAAGAAAATAAAAAAAATTTAATGCACTAGTGAATTCTAGGAAATATAACTGTTCAGTAAACATGAAACGATTTTACAAAACCAGTCAGAATCTAGGAGATCTTCATGCCACCAAAACAATCTGCAGCTGAATAACTACTATTATATTTTGATGAAACCTTCACCTCAATGGAGCTTCATATTTTATTTCACCAGTATACACTTTTTAACATAAAATAAAAAAAGGAAAATGAATTACAAAGCCTTGCAGATTTGTCTCCTATTTTTTTAAATGTGTGAGCTTAAGAGGAGAGATAAAATTCATTTTTTATTTTGACCCGCATAATTTGATACCAAATTTAACTATTCTGACGCAAGGAGTGTGGTCAATGGTATTCTGATTGCTTTGCGGCTCCTTGCGAGAACACTTAATTTTGCTGTGGGAATGTCTATGAAGTATGAAATATGATCTACATTTCAAAACTCCTATGTAATGCACAGTTAAGGTAAGTAGCAACTTATTCTCTAAGAAATAAAAAAAGAGAGAGACTGACAAACCTGCAGAAGAAAGATAAATGGGAATAAGGAAACAAAAGTCCCATGCATACTGGAATTCAGGGCACCGAAAATTAAAAATGGCCAATGACAGAAATCATTAAGGTCCTCCTATCACTAAATCTGTCTATCTGTCTCTCTCAATTTTTTCACTGCTTGTATTTACTCAAAACAAGAGTAAATCTCAAAGCTTCAGCAGATTTCAACTTGTAGAGGTTGAGATCATAATGAGCACTGCGTTAGATCTAAGACAATTTTGAAAAAGCAAAGAACCCCCCCCCCATTAAAAAAAAAACAACAAAAAACAAAGAGTATAAATCAATACAGTTCATATATACATTTTATTTTTTTTTTAACTATTACATTGATGGTAATTTAAATTCAAAGTTCATACAATCATGCCAAACACCATGTAATTTGGAAAAAATATGCGTAAATCTTTTTTGAAATGGTAGCAGAGATTTACATCCAAACAAAAGAATCTTAACAAGAGAACATTTTTGAGGCAAAATTAAATTATTCAGGAAAATATCAATTATAGCAAATATTCACTCAATTTATACCCATGCACTTGTTGCTACAACATCTTTGAACAAGAAGCATAACAACCCTGTATTCTGTGGGGGAAAAAAAGTTAGGTGAAAAAAACAGAGAGATTGTGCAGAGAGAGAGACAAGGAGAGAGAGAGAGAGAGAGAGAGAGAGAGAGAGAGAGAGAGAGAGAGAGAGAGAGAGAGAGAGAGAGAGAGAGAGAGAGAGAGAGAGAGAGAGAGAGAGAGAGAGAGAGAGAGAGAGAGAGAGAAATAAGGAGAGAGAGAGAGAGAGAGAGAGAGAGAGAGAGAGAGAGAGAGAGAGAGAGAGAGAGAGAGAGAGAGAGAGAGAGAGAGACAGAGAAAGAGAGAGAGAGAGACAGATTAAATGGAAACAGGTAAAAGGTTAAGATGAGTATGTAATGATAAGCATTCGCTCCAGTCAAAATATCACAAATAGATTAGATTTGACCCATTACCTTCACTCAAAAAAGTGAGATTGAAATAAATATCTGCAACAAAAATAACATTTTATTTTGTAGTATGTACAACTGAGATTGACCAAGTTTCTATTGGGCTGCATCTTTGCTTTTTATTATGTCTTTTTTTTTTCAATGTGGTATAGAGACACGTAACACTACCTTTCATTCCTCTTTCTTAAATTGATCACTTCAATTTTATTTTATATATTTCTCTGAGGCACTTACCAACTTTGAAAAGAAAAAAATAAACAAAAGGACATGAATACCATTTCCTTTCCTGTAAAACATTGTTTCCTATTTTATTTTATTATTTCGAACAAAGAAAACATAAAAGCTAAAATTTTAAGAGTAAATCATATTGATGCCAGGTTTTTTTTGCTTCTGATCTTTTTGAAAAGCTGATAAAGATGTTTAGAGATTAAAATATGAAATTCATCGCTACAGAAATTTATCTTGCAGGACATATAAATTATATACTCAAGTACACTCTCAAAAAACATTTTATAATGCTGCACAGATGACTAGGATGAGCTTGCACTTATTCATATCTTTATCGTTCAGAGCAAAAACAAAGGCTGTGGGCTTTCCATGATTTGATGACCCCTCCTCCAAAAAAAACCCCCAAAACAATGCATTCATTGGATACGAAAGAAAAAGTTTCTTGAAAGTTTATGGGAAAAAAAGAGAACAAACTTGCTGTGGATGTTGAGGAATAAAAAATCTGGTCTCCATATTTTTTAAAACGATAATTAGTGTATTTAGTGTTGCACAGTTAACAAAATTTAATCAACATAAGCTAGGCCGAGGGTTGTAGGTACTGTTAGTGGTCTTCTGATACTGCTGCGGACTTTTTAGTGTTCAGAGCAACAGCCTTGACCTTATCCAATAGTTCATTCATCTGGGTCGTGACCTCTGCCTCCTCCTCCTCAGTGTTTATGGGGTCAGCTTTAAGCTTCATGAGTTGCACAACCAGATCTGAAAACACATAATTAATTTTTAAAAAAATTGTAAAAAGCAAAAATTGCCTTCTTTAGATGATCATAGAGAAAATTAAAACATACACTTTCAAATAACTGTTGATAGGAAATGTTTGTTTCTCTGCTGTTTTTTTCAAATGATATTGCACAGCACAATTTATAATTTTTATATTGCCTGAAATGCCATTCTTCTTATTCCATCCCATTCGAAACTTTGTACAACTGAACTATTGGGCCATTTGTTTTATGTATTTTTTTTATTGTTTTTACATACAGCTAAACCAAATGCTGGTGTAACTATATTAAATTCTCCAAAAAAAAAAAAGGGTAGCTCATCAATTGTGGATGAGATATAGCTTAGGCGCAAAGATTCTCAGATGTCATGTGAATTGATGAGCCTCCTCCATAAAGACAGATTTAGACTCAACTCGCAGTTTTGAGGAGAATCATGGATGATTACATGTTCTTCGAACTTACAAAAAAAACCCAAAAAACCCTGAAATATTCTAAACCTGAAATAAATCACGATCATTAAGATAAAATATTGCTGGCCCTGAGGAGAATTGTACAGATGAAAAGCCGGTGGAGTTACCTGAAAAATCATCTAACTATTCTATATTACATCTCCTCAACTTTTAAGTTGAAATTAAAATGAGTTCAACTTGTACTTAAAACTCATGATTTCAGTGGCTTGTGAATGACTAGACCTCTACTTTGTGCAGAGAAATGATGATTTTAAGGTCACAGGTATCAGCATGTCTGGAGCCAACATCATTGGGCGAAAACTCTTTGGTAGCCTTTAATTAGTCAGAGCAGAATGGCAAATGTAGCAAGAGGCAACTTTACTCACTCTGCATGGCTGTGAGATCAGCCAGAGCCTCCTCCTCCATGAGACCAGCTACGTAGGTGAGGACAGTGGGCACCAGACGGCCAGGGCAGTGGAGCATGCACTGCGTGAGGGTTTGAAAGAGCAGAACCACCGCGAGGTGAAGGGTCATCGCTGGGTCACGCTCTGCTTTAAGCTGCTCACTCAGACTGTGGCGATGGTTGAATACAAGTTGTCTGGATATTTGGGATTTGAAATAGAAAAAATATTTCAATTACATGAATTTAAATAAGTATAAAATGTAACAATCATGGAGGAAAAGAATAGATAATTTAAAAATTAAATTTTTAGTCTAGTTCAGGCGTTTCGTTGGAAAAGCAAAATAGTTATGAGCAGTTTGAGAAGTAAAAGGGTGTTACTTATCAGAACATCAAAATAGCAACAATGCAAATTCATGAGATTTTGAATATCTGTTTAGAAAAATTTGTACAGATTCAGAGATAAACTTATAAAGGGAGTTTAGCTGCCCTTCCAAATGCATTATAGAAACGTCTATTAACTTATTTTTATGTAATGAACACAGCCTATAATTACAAAAGAGAGGATACACAGCCTACCTCTCCCTTTTCTTATCAGCTTTCTTCAGAAGAATACCCAAATAGGACGGTCCACACAGTAGCTCAGTTTGTTGAAAAAAATCCTCTAAGCTAGCACCATTTAGAGAGACATGCAGTTTTGAAAGGGGCTCTTGAACCTGCCGAGGCAAGGTACCTATGAAGCGCAGACGAGCCTGTAGGAAAGTCAATGTGAAAAAAGAAACTTCATGAAGTTAAGATACATGTGCTATGACCTGTTTTATATTACTCCAAAGCAGTTTTAATCCTCAAAGATTCTCAAAGATCATTTACAAGCACTATATATATTTTTTTTTACACTCAGAGATAACTATTACTACCTCAGTAGTCTGCATTTAGGTAGATGCTATCACTCTTTCGCTGTGCCTTGAGTGTATTTCACACTGAGTTTGGTGAGGAAAAGTGTGTATAAAGCCTTTTCAAAGAACTCAGACAAGAGCTAAGAGCACCATGAATTTTTTTTACCCTGGCCGAACCAAAAGCAAGAAGCCAATAAAGGAACCACACTGATGATCGTTCTTGCTTAATACTGATAAATTCTAGCTCCATAACCATTTTAGGTAAACTTGTAAATTGCATTTGCTGTAACAACAAAAAGGCAAAGGAAAAAAATAACCACACACATTAAGACCATTAGCAAAATATTTGATGATTACAATTTTTCATAATATTTCTCTGGGTTCAAGCAGTATCACAAATCAATCTCAATATTCATCAGTTTATCAACCGTCAAGCATATAATGCTTTAGCTAATTTCAACAATTTATTTCTAGTGCTTATTGTCCTCATGACACAAAGTTGGAATTAAAAAAATTAATGAAACAAAAAACGCATTCTTTTGGGACCTAACAAGAATTTTCCAATATGCAAGGCTGAAAGGGTTAATCCAGTACTTCTAAAAGATTTCAATTTTTGAGCTGAGTATTTCAAGCCTGGGAGATCTAGTTGAATTGCACTGAATGTCCCAAATAACATGCCCCCCCCCCTCCCCCCCCCCACAGACACGCACGCACACATGTATATACACACACGCACACACAACTACCCTGAAAAAAAAATCTGTGATAACTGAAACCAGTACCAGCATATCAAAACAAGAACACTGATAGTTAAACAGGAAATGATCCAAAAAAAATATCAAATAGAAAAACAGAGGAATGGTTATGGAAATGTTCAGTAGATATTAAAAAATCTTATCTGGCGAGCAATGTTTTACGACAGCAAAGCAAACAAAAAGGGATAGATTTTGATTTCTACAGGAGACTTTTCAGAGTGAGCTATCAATATTTAAAAATATATAAAAGTATACTGAAAGACCTAAATACCAATAAACAATTTTCTTTCTACTGCAACTAGAAGAGAGATAAACTATATTGACAACACAATGAGAAACAAAAGAAGGTAAAAGGAATAAACAGAGAGTAAAGTTTCAAGAGTTGACTGCAAATGACACCTGCAGACAACATCACATGGAGCAGCACAACCATTGGTGTCCCTTTACAAATTTTAAAAGGACAAAATTAATACATTTGATACCACAGACATATTCTCTAGTGGCACAAGATAAGCTGTTAGCACTGATCACTAGTATTCATAGGGCGTCCTGTATTGCCTACAAGTCTGATGCCGAAATCACAATGTCTTATGGTCTGTGGCACTTTTAATATGGTTTGAGATCCGTGTAGGTTAGTTGCTTACTGCATGTATCAAGCTTAAGACAAAAACAAAATTTACCACGCAACAACTAAAAGAAGACTCATGTTGCCAAAAGACCTAACCTCAGCACTTAGCTGTTCATCTGACTCTGTGGGTAGATTCACCATGTTGTCGCTAGCCAGGGCAATGACCACTGTGTTAGCCAGGTCCGAGCACACTGTCTTCAGGAGATGCTTGATGAGCAAACCCTGGGTGGGATCTAATAATAAAACAAAACGCTATGAGTCACTCTTACACTACAGCCATTTTCACTTCAAATACTTACCAGTAGATTAATCCAGCTCAAAAGAAACGGTTTAGTACCATTAATATCGTTTTGTTTTGTCTATCATGGGTACCTGAGAAATGTTTATCGCAAAAATGCACATTTCTCAATGATGTGAGCTTAGAATGCACATTTGGACTGATTTACAGAGGTAGTGTAAACAGTCTAACATTTTTTCTAAATATATGAGGATCAAGTCACTGGCATTGTCCTTAACTATCCAGAAAAAAGTTGAGAGAGCATGAGAGGACATGGTTATGTAATTGAAATGTGGATGAGAAAGTGAAAGAAAATTGTAAAGAAATAAGTTTTAGTACAAAAGAAAAAAAAAGGGAAGAATGGGCAAAAGTATAGTCAGGCATACTGTGACTTAAAAAAAACCCAATAATGACCCACCAGAACTGTTATCCTTACACCTATCTCTAATCAGGAGAGAAGGGGATTTACTTTGCTTTTATACATGATATACAGGTAGGCATATTCGACAACATTTCTTCAACAATTCAAGAATTTTGTCTGTGTCAAATTGAATTTCGTAGGCAAATTTATTTTTGTCAATATTCCAAATCAAAATCTGTTAACGTTCTACAAATACAAATGTCTGCTTTATCTTTTTAAATATGTCCCAAGAACTTGTCTGCACTTAAAATAGTTTTTAGGCTCTCTAAGATATGTCTTTAAGTTTTATAAATCTATATATCATTACATGTGACCTTTTGTAAAGAAGTAAGTTTTAGTACAAAAAAAAAATGTCTTATTCACAGCGCCAACTATCTTCTTCCTTTCCTCTATTTTAGTTAAAGCTCTCACCAGCCACCCATACCCGTAAATCTTCCCGGTCTTGACAGCTGACCTGGGCTTGCCCGGGGTCATGCAGTCTGGGTGTTACGTTTCTACCCTGGCCAGTCCAGAAAATTGAATAACAAAATTTCCATCCCCATTTAACCATTTCTACCGTCAACCTGCATCCACACGGAGTACTTTTGATACTAAGCCTTGAATTATACAGATTTTCTCTGGATTACTGTGAAACGTTGGTGTTTCTATCTTTAAAATTGTGAGTGTTAGAAAAGAAAGAAAATTACGTTAAGATTGCTTTTTACAGTAACATTAATTTTTTCTTTAATGAAGAAATGTCTTAAACATTAAAAAAATTAAGGACCAAATTGATTTTTTTTTTTTAATTATTAAAACCAAGGTTTTCTTCTTTATTCTCAAATTTACAAATTCGTGGAGTCATTACTTTAAGTACCTGAATTTTGCTCCTACATTTCTTTTCAAATTTTAGCAAACATTCTGAACGATTCACCATGGAACATTCTTTAGACTATCATAAACAGTGTTTAAATGATGTATGCAGAATTTGTGGTGAACTGCTTGCAACACCAAAGCAGAAAGTAAAAAATCCGAGAAAACGTTTATGTGTGAACTCACAGAGTGACATTTTGTTAATCTATGGTTTGAATGTAAAAAATGACAAAGATGACATGCACTCTACGTATCTATGTAACAAGTGTTACTTTGCAATAAGAAACATTAAGAAAAGACAGAGTGTATCATCAATTCAAAAAGCGAGAGACACATTCCATTCCCATGAAGCTAAATGGTGTTCCTTTAATCCAGCCTTTAAACCGGACCAATGCACATCATGTAGACACAGAGAGGAAATATCTTTAGGGTGTTTGAGAAGACGAAGTCTATGTCACCAACCAACCATCTCACCAAAAGAAAAACCAACAGACAGCACATACACAACACCTTCAATACCGCCAGAAACGAAAGAAAGACGAGAAAGTGAAGATATGATTGTACCAACTGCAGGTCCCAGCTCAACACCAATTGACACATTGAACACAACTGATCTATACCACACAGAAATTATGTCAAACACAAGCCAACAGTGCATGCAAGAAGCAGATAGTTCATCCTTTTTTTTTAACGAATCCCATCTACAGAGCACAACATCCACTAATGTAACGATTATTGATCAATTACAACAGTTAACTCAGCGCCTAATTCCAGACAATAATATACAAAATAATAGC
The DNA here is from genome assembly GCA_033675545.1 of Elysia crispata. Taxonomy (NCBI): domain Eukaryota; kingdom Metazoa; phylum Mollusca; class Gastropoda; family Plakobranchidae; genus Elysia; species Elysia crispata. The sequence goes on along the minus strand of JAWDGP010004069.1, from coordinate 311,144 downwards.
GACGTACAAGACATGACAGACACTAGTGAAGCAGCTTCACACATCAACACACATAGGCCACATGATGCAACAAATACCTTACAATTACAGCCCAGTCCGGCACGCTTAGCCTCACCGATGATACCAGTTGCAGAATCCACACCATTAAAGTCACCAATACCACGAAAAACTACAGTAGACACCTCAACTTCACCCATGATAAAACACTATACAACTTTTAGCCATTCATTGAGTCTATCAAGAAACACACCTTTGTCAAAAGAAGAAGAGAAACTCAGTACACATTTAGTTAGAAGAAAGTTGCACCACGATCCAGACAAGCAAACAATTAAATGCAAGACAAGAGGCCAACCTTTAGTACTTACGAAAACTGTCGCACCCAGAAAACACTCGACACAAGTTAAGACTCCTACTAAAAGAAGAAGAGTTGGACTTGTACATGGATATAGATCGTTTATAGCAGGACCTTCTAAAACATCCGCAGACACACAATTAGCAAGAGAGTTAAAATCATTACCCACAACACGGAAACAACAAATAGTTCAAACGGCCGGGGTGAAACAAAAAATAAAAATTTCAAGGCACCACACATTAGCTCTCAAAGAGGCATTAGGGCTGAGTTGGAGGCAGGGGAGAAAACATGGAAAGCTGCTTAAAAACGTCGGGATCCAGTTAGAAAGTGAAAGATCTGTTAGAGTCTTATCAAAAGAAATAGTATCAGATTTTGTAGAAGTAGAGAATAGGGAATTTGTCAAAGAAGATGGGGATGGGTTCACAGCACCATATGGTAGAATAGCAGGCTTGACAAATTTTGTGGATAACTTATTAGATTCTTATGACAAACAAAACATGCTCACATGGCACAGTAACACAATTCCAAATAATGAAATATGGGTCAAAATTGGGGGGGATCATGGCAAAAATTCATTAAAATTTACTCTCCAGATAGCAAATATAGAAAGGCCAAATGCGCGACAGAACACAGTTGTCATAGCAATAGCAGCAGTTCGTGATTCTCATGAAAACATAGTTAGGTTTTTAAAGGGTGGGTTAGAGGATGAATTGACTGCACTTCAATCACATTCATGGAGAGATAAAACCATCAAGGTCTTTCTGAATGGAGATTATGACTTTTTGTGCAAAATGTATGGCCTCTCGGGCCCTCAGGGCACTTATCCATGCCTGTGGTGCCTGATGCCACGACGAGACATGCATAAACACAGTGATATGTGTCAACTCAGATCACTGGACAGCTTGCTCGCCGACAACAAAACATTTATGGATGAAGGAGAGGGGCAGAAAAAAGACGCAAACAAATATTACAACTGCGTGTATTCACCTTTGATTAACATAGAGTTAGATAGAGTCAGTCCACCCTATTTACATATTCTGTTAGGGGTAGTGTTAAAACATCATAAGTTGTTAGAAGTAGCAGCTAATAATCTAGATAAAGAAGTGGCTCGGGAGTCTGATGAATTTTTAACACCTTTAGGGATTCTTTTGAAAAAGTATGGGTCAAGGTGGGGAGAGGCAAAAAGATTGCAAGAGAAACTAATTCATGAAGAGGGGTGTTTGGGTTTTAGCGAATTAAGCGAATCACAAGAGCAAGTAGACATGTACATGCAGCAGATACACAACACACAAAGTCTTATTTCTTCACTCAGCTACAAAGATTTTTCTCTTAGAGAAGGTCCCATAGCCTCATCTTTAGACATAGTCTTAAATAAACATAGAATTACACCCCAAGCTTATCACAGCAGGTCGTTTGTAGGAAATCACTGTAATAAATATCTCCAAGCTGAAGTATATACTGATCTCACACAAACACTTGTCACAAGCACCCAACAATGCACAACTAACCCAATGATCATTGATGAAGTTTGTACACTACAGATGCTTTACAACGATCTCAACAGAGCATTAAGTATAGTTCATAAGTTTATATCTCACACACACAGCATCCCTCAAACCTCAATACCAGAAATAGAAAAGTCAATAGACACTTACATGATCACATACAGACGAATGTTTCCACATAAAGTCATACCCAAACAACATTTGTTAGAAAAACACTGCATCCCACACATAAAACAGTACAAGTTCGGACTGGGCTTGTTAGGAGAGCAAGGGACAGAAAATAGTCATCAGATGATCGCTGCCCTTGAACACAGGGCACGAGGCATTAAAAATCCATTGAATAGACTGAAACACATTTTATCAGCACATCTGTTACAAGTAGATCCTTCTCTTCATTTTTCAAACAATTAAATTTTCCACCGTTGGTACAATCTATCTGTGATAAAAATGTATTTAAATTTATTTATTTCATCATTATCTTATTTATTGTGTGTGGCTGAGTAACGATACAAGTAACTGTTGAGTGTGACTGTGAGCAGTGTAGGTTATTTATTTGCTTCATATCAAGTTTGTGGAGTATACCTGTTCAGCGAAAGATGGATATAACTCTAAATGGATTATATTGGATTAAAATGCAGTATAACTGAAAAGCCGAAGATGACTCCATTGATTTATTTTGGTGAGTGTTAACTTACACACTTCTCCTACACTCTCGCAAAACTTTGAATGAAATCTAACCTTAAATTTTTATGATATCGCAATTTAAAATTAATGACATGTCTGTCTAAAAATAGAAATTATACCTTAGATTCTAAGGGAGACTATGAAAAAACTACATATGTTAGGAAGATAGGTACAAGTTTATAAACAAAAACTATTTTAGAAACTCCTAAATTAAAAAATCCAACTCTAGCCGCGCGTTTGTTATGCTTGTATTTTAAAATGTTTAAAGGTTGAAAGAATTAACTGTAATAAGCCCAGTGCTAGCAGACCGCTCATTGCGCAGATAACCCGTGACCTGACCCCTGCATGACCTAGGTCAGGGTTACTCGGTCAGCACTGGTCGGCTAACTAAAAGTGCACGGGACTAACGCTGTGTATTAGGACATGAATGAGAAGAGGATTTATTTTGCATTTATACATGATATACATGTAAACATCTTTGAGAACATTTCTTCAAAAATTCAAGTATTTCATCTGTAAAAAAAAAAGGAAAAGCCGACTAACCCTCGAATAGTTTGATTCCTTTCTCAAAAAGATGGGCATTGGTCCACAGTCCATTCACTTTGTCCTGAATCTCCTGGGCTGTTTTCTTCCTGTCTGCCCCTGAGCCCTTCAGGAATATAGACTTGGCTACCTCCTGATACTGACGTGTTAACGGTCTGGTACAAGTGTCAGAAAATAAAATTGCTTGCTTTTTCAAAACACTTCACAGTTTATTTTTGTTTTAAGCCCAGACTACCTACCATAAACTGTGATTTCTGGATCACTTGGAGGTAAAAACAGAAAAAAAAAATATGTGAAGTGAAAGGAGAACATTTTTTTTTAAATAGAAGAGACTACTGTTGGCTTAATTCTTTAATGGAAACCTTTGTGTACTTGTCAAATTGAATTTCATACGCAAATTTATTTTTGTTAATATTCTAAATATCAAAATCTGTTAACATTATAAAATTACAAATGTCTGCTTTATCTTTTTAAATATGTCCCAAGAACTTGCCTGCACTTAAAACAGTTTTGAGGCTCTCTCATATATGTCTTTAAGTTTCATATATCTATATATCACTACATGTGACCTTTTGATACAATCTCAGGTATATCTAAGGCCTTACCTGTGAAGTTTTGATGCTATTTCAGATATCAATTCAGGGGGGCAGTCTTGTAGATGAGACTGTTTACTCAGCACCTGAAACAAGAAGAACAGGAAAGAAACATCTTACAAGAGAGGCTGAAATTTCTACCATTTTATACCTTATCATTACATGAACTTATAAATTAAAAGAAATAATAATAATTACAGATTTATCACTGTATATTATTCCCTTCTCTTTAACAGAATAATTATGGCAACAAAATAAAATATTGTAACTTTATAGCATCACACACATCCATACACAAACTCTCATTGAAAAAAAAAATCTATAATTCTACCTTAAATGAAATGTTCATTATAAAAAGTGCCTACTCTATTCAAAATGTTTGATGAAACTGCATGTTTCTTAAAGAACAAAAAAAAAAAAAGAATAAAAAAGGATAACAAATGTTACTGTGATTCCACAAATTACATCTAAGTGACCACACTGAAATTACTTCTGTTTTCTCTTCCATTTCTGAGAATGATGCTAGTCCACCACAAATTATGCAGTGACCAGAAATTACTTTGTAGGAACAAAGTTTTTTGTCCGAGACATAATTCAAATAAAACAAAATTAAAATGAATCACAAAACGGCTAATGCTATACTTTTCCTTTTTCAGATCCTTTCCTATGTTTACTAGAAGGCTAAAATGTTTCAAGATGCACTGCCTTGCAGTCTACACATTTATTTTAGTATACATAATAATGAAATTTTAAATAGATCTCTACATATATTTAGATTCTATAAATGAGTAAACTATTCTTATTGAAACAAACATTGAGAGGCCTACCTCCTCAATCTCCACCACCGTTAGGAACTTCAGATCTTGTTGCTTAGCCTTGCCTGGTCCATTAGTTGCTGCACTCCCAGCACTGGGACTTGCTCCTTCTTCGTCTGACCCATCTTCTAAGTCTCTACCTCGACCTCCTTTTTTCTTGGTTGATTTCATCTTTACTTCTCGCCCTCCTGTACCTTCCTTCTTTGACGAGCCTGCCGCTAATGGACACACACACACACACATATAATTTTATATATATATATATATATATATCACCTCTATATATGAACAAAGCTAAGAATACATTTAAAATTGAGACAAATAAAACATTACAAGGCATTTCTAACCACAAAACTAGACCTATTAATAAGAAACCTTTGAAAAGAAACTAGTGTACTGTTTAGTGTCAGTACCAAATGTCTTTGAAAAAAAAAGAGAATTCCATAATTCTTTGGTCACTTTTCTGACAAAAATAGACTTAACCAACTAAAGGTGTTCTTTGATTTTTTTCTCCCCTTAAACAAAGTTGAATTTCATGCAATTTACCAAGAGACTAAAATCTAAATAAAAACCAAAAGGGGGTTATTTCAAGATATGACATCATTAATAATATATTGTTATATCAATAAAAAAAAAATTCAGTCCATTCAAACCAAACGACTTTCCACTGAGGTAAATATGATGGATGTTCTGAGCTCATGATATGTCATCAGTAACTGAATACATACAAAAAAAAAGAAAAAGAAATTGATGTACAGCTTCTTTGGAGTCATACTTGCAGCTTTTTTCCTTCTTTGGTCTCGTTTATCTTCCCTAGCTGAGCTGCCATCATCCAGTCCAGCAACTTTGGAATGTGATGACTTTTCTCCCCCTGCATGTTTCCCATCGTGTGCTGGCTGCGCTTTTGATGCCTGTTAAATGACCATGTATATGTAAAAAAAAAAACTTTCAATTGATAATACAATTTCTCTTGGTAATCTCTGTACATTCTTCCTTGACTGCAACAATGAGAAAAGGTTCATGATCGAAATGCACATCTATGAGAAAGCCTGAAAGCACGACAGATAGAAATTAAACCATACACTATGCTCTTTAGTTTCTTTGATCACAAAATATATTTATTTCCTGTATCAAGGGTTGTTTTTTTTAAACTTCTATAGATAGTTTGATCTACTAATTATGGTGAAAAACATCAGAGTTATCATCAAAATATTATGGTCATGTTCTGAAATTCATGCCTTTATCAAGCTCGGTATTGCATCTCAAATCTTTTCTCTCATTTATCTACCTTAAATGATATTAAAGAAATTGGATCATTTCTATTAATTTAAACTTTTTGAAAAATTGTACATTAATAGTACAATTTCAGTATTGGTCTTTATTTAATTATTCAAACAATGATAAATAATTTCATCAAAAAATTTCTTTCATCGATCCAATTTTTTTGTGGTAAAGGTGCATATGAATGTTTTCTTTTATATTCTAGATGTATAGAGATGATATTGAACTCAAAAGAAGCGCAGATTTACATATCTTGCTGGAGGGTCTTGCCCTCTAAAAATACTCAAGCATGGTTTTAAAATCCTCAATGTTCATAAGAAAACAAAAGCAAATTATATTTGGGATTCCACTGTTAAATTACAAGCAGTATGAAATGATGTTACAGTTCTGTAGAAAGTTTGATGTAACAAACCTTTCAAAGAAATCTGATGCCAATATACTACTTTGGTTGAAAAGAACTAAATCTAAATCTAACCATATGAAGTAGAAACAGTGATAAAACTCACATAAACACATTGAAAAAAAAAAGAGGAAAAGAAAAAGACATACCGCCTCTGCTTTTTGTGTCATAATCCCTGTAAAAGCTTCGGTGCTCTCAGACACAAGCTTGTCACTGCCGACTATGGTTGAACCACAGACAATTGCATTTGGCCGTGTTTTCAAACAACTGCTGAGTAACTCCGAAACATCCTTCTCACTCAATATTGAAGGGAGGACAGTCTGAAAGATTGAAAAGATTATTAAAATCATTAACTAAGAGTGGTATCTTCAACATAGATGTTCCAAACTATAGCTGTTTTCTTCCCTTTTTTTTGTTTTTGAATTATACTCTCAGCACACTTACTTTTAAATCAACCCAAGTTCCTGTATTTAAAGCTTCATCCACTCCGTACTGGACTTGCTCAGATATGCCTGGACCAACGCAACATGAAGTGAGATAAACCAGCTGCTCCGTTTTAAAACGTTTTTTGATGTAACCTTTAGGGTCTGAAATGCCCAATCGAGTCAAAGCGTCGTATTCTGTAAGCAATAGAAAGATAAAAAAAATTTTAAAAAGATTAAAAAAAAAACAACTGCCAATTTCATTGATTTAATGTTACCTTTCCTTGACAGAGTATGGGCCTAATTGTATGAGTAATTTAAGCTCTTTGCTAGAAGACAAAGAATAAAGAATAGGGGCTTAAAAAAAAAACTCATTAAATAATCACGTGGCTCATATCCATCTTAAAAAGATTCTGTTGACTTCATGACAATTTTTTTTTTATAACAGGCCACCATTTCCTCTTTTATAGTATCTGAATATAAATGCTAAAAAAAATATTTAAATTGAACAAATAAATAAAAAAAATCAATTTTAAAAATATCTTTCAAATTAGAAAGTCAAGATCAAACAGTTTCTAAACCATACTTTCATGCTTCTTCAAAGTATTAAAGTAAATAAAAAAAACCTCTCATGTCAAAAGATGATAGAAATGAGGTAATTTATAAGCTTAATAAAAAAAACAAGGTGAGAGTCATGTGCAAGGAATATTCAGAGATAAAAATACTCACCCAAATACCCGTTTTGTTTGTAGAAACTATCTATCCATTCTGACTGGGCCCGTGTGTAGATCTCGGGCAAAAACTGGGACTTGTCCTGTCTACTCCCTGACACACTTCCTGCCAAACGTCTGCTTGATATCAAATCCTCGAGAATTGCTGTGGTTTAGAGGAGTATATAAACCTTCATTGATGTATTTTAGTTTACTTAGAACTCTAAGTCGAGCTAAGAAAGATTCAAATTCCCCCCCCCACCCACCTGATTTTCTTAACTCTGTCCACTCTCATCAAAGGAACTTCTATTGATAAAGAAGGTCAAGGTCAGTCAGATTAACTGACTCTGGGTTCTAGTCTTTGTAGGAAAATTTTTTCACATTTGTTAGTTGCAACAATTTTTATTCACCTATCTGGTTCATTTATTGGTACAAATTTGATTTCATTCGAATAATTTTTTGAAGCCATTAAAAGATGCAGCAAACATTAAAAACTCTGGATCATAATAAAAAAATATCTTCTCCAGATCTGTTTGCCTTAAAACAATCAAACAGACTATGTCCATTTGAGGTAGATCTAAATATCTATGTAATGTCACAGATTTCACTGATTCAGGGCTTACATTTCAGTTCTGCAGCATGTTCTAATTGTTTTATACTAAAGAAAAGCTCTGCAACGTTAAAAATGTGATTCAGCAAACTGAGAAGAAATAATTTGAGGATAAAAAATGTTGAGGTGGTCATTTTTTTGTGCTGTTAATATAGGAGTTGTAAAGCCCTGAATATAAAATACTCAAGTGTTGCCGCCGCCATCCACAGGTAATTTTTAGGTTGCCAGAAACAGGTACTGGCTATGTTGAAAGTGAGTTGAAGAAATATGCAATAATTTTTTATTTCATCACCAAACTTGAACCGATACTTTGTAATAACAATCAATCAATATTCTTTTCCTTTAAAAAAATAGTCCTGCCATTGCTTAACTTAATACTCTTGGAATAAAATGTCCTACATATTACTTCTCTGAAAAGCATGGGGCAATATAACTTTAAGTAGCAGCTTGACTGCATAATATTCAGTATGTGCATACTCACTATGAAACAAATGTTCTTTACACCCAATTGCTTGCCGAATAGGACCAATAGTTGTGGGTCTGAAAAAAAAATTAAAAAGCAGTACCTGCTCTAAAACTTTCTCTAAGAGAATCTTTTGAAATCAATAGAAAGATGCAAACTTAGTTCAATCAACATATTCAAATAAGCCCATTACCAGCTTTTCCTACAAAATTTAGTTGCAAATATTATTGACCCTGAGGCATTTATACCACAATCTCCAAACGCTGGGTTAAATTGTTTCCAAAAGTGCAAATGCTTGCGTAAAATCCATGTAACTTTTCAGGTCACTCCAAGACCCAGTAAAAGAAAAATTGCTCAGACATCTTCTGAATTGTTTTGAAAATATCCTTAGTGAGAATGTGGTTGTGAGGATTGCCATAGGCTAGACTTTACAACATTAAGAAAAATATGAATTAATTATTAAGATTGTACAATCAGAGGAACATTTTTTTTTAATTCCTTACACAGTGACAGCAGAGAAAGCCCCTCTGATCTGTGCTCTCATTCGTGCAACAAAAGCGTCTGTGAAGATAACATCTTTGTCATAATTGTCTATCTGGCCTTTGATTTTCTTGCCCAGATATTCATCTATAACCTGCACAGAACATTAAAAGTTTAATTATCAATATCATGAAAATAGTTATTTGTATCAGATTTAAAGAGCACAGCAATAAAATATCTTTTCTAGTGTTTCAAAAAAAAGCCAATCGTTTACTTTATGCATTGGTGAAAATAAAGGCTACAAACATTACAGCAAGTAGAGTAAAAGAGAACATAATATGCTAATAATGGTAAAGAAGAACAAAGACTAACAGAAATTATGTTTTTTCTTTCAAAGACTACTCATTCTGCTTCATAACTATTTTATCCTTTACCTCCACCTATTAAAACATTCAAATTTAAAAAGGGTACAAATGTTTCAGAAATATGTAACAGCAAATTTTCTGCTGATATCAATTAACATCACAAGTAATTGAAAAAAATTAAATTTCAACTAAAAATTTGCAGTGTTCTCCGTAAATGAGACTTCAATTTAAAAATGTGAAAATGAAGTGTCGAAGTCTACAACCCATACAACGGTACATAGTCTATTTATCAAGTCTGTTTTCTGAATTTTTTTTTAGAAAATCTGGCTTGTATGAGAGAACATGAAGACTGATGCAGTCAAGATTGAATTGCTTTAGATTTAAGGCTCTTACTTCTCTGATAAAGTCTGCTGGCAAATCATGTGTCTGTGTCAAGCCTACGATGGTGACATGACCTTTCTCCTGGAGCAAGTCGTTTATTTCCTCAGCCATATGATCTCTGTATGTTTTGCTGATGAGCTGACCCAGAACAAGTGTCAAATGACCATCTCTTTTCACCATGTCGTTTACACGGGCTTCAACATGACTGTAGTCCACATTGAGCAGCTGCTGTAAGTCGACCAGGTTGATGCGGCCTAAGGATGTGAAGAAACAGAAAGAGAAATACAATGGTAACACCTTGGTAACCCACAACAGAGTTGACCTCAAGTAAGGTTGAATATCCAAGAACTCATGTTATAAAAACAGTTGGTCTGATTGCAGTGTCTCCTTCATGCTACTTACACTGCAGTTAAAAAAGTTGCATTTTTCCCACGATATTTTTCAACAATAGAGTATAAAATTGTGCAAGATTTGATCTGTATGAAGATTGCAATCACTTCAACTAGTATAGAGCGGAGAGGGACAGCTTGGTCAATGAATAAAGAGGAAGCAAACAGCAGAAAAAAGAAGACCATTGATGGAAAGTGCGTGTGTGTGTGTGTGTGTGTGTGCAAAGTGTGACTGACCAGGCTTAGTTTGGCAGTGGCGAGTAATATTGTCTCAGGTCATTGCAGGATGGGAAAAGAAAGCTCATGGTTCAGGCGAGCTCCAGTGGGGAGAGAACAATGCACACATGGTGCGAGATCACAATAAGTTAAGGCTAGATCTAGTAACAGGCAAACTTTATGCGACCGCACCAAATGCACCCTTCATTTCTTTGTTACTGTTACCAGCTGCGCAAGCCCACACTAAGCTAGGCATTGGTAAGCATACTTTTAAAACAGTTACTTACTGACTGTATCGGGTTTACAAAGAACTCTATTCCACCCACACATCCCTATGCACCACAATTTTATTGATTTCACCATTTTCTATCCACAGTGAGGTATTGACTTAAAAAAAAAAAGTTTCCACAAATCGTCAAATTAAAAAAAAAATGGGACTGCTGTGTGGTGTTGACTTGAAGCAGATTCACAGCATTAAATAATTATTTTAGGTGAGGAATCTGGTTTGGGATCTAAAAATTTAAAGGACTTTCCATAGCAGAACAGTACTTAAATTAAATCAATTAGCTCCCATTATGATTTCTAATTTCACTATTTTTAAAGGATTGCCATTGACAAATGAAAGAGATGACATGAGATAGAAACTGTCTATGAAAGCCACTAACCACAATTTTGAAATATTTTGTGAAAGACCTCATCAGCATCACATTCAAATGAAGCAAAAAGAGCTCAACATTTACTTCAAATTTAAACCAAACAGGTCTCTTCAATTTAACCATAGTAGCTTTGAAATGCTGATTTTGTTATCTAAACTGTGCTCGTATTTTAATTTTAATTAAATCGGAGGTCACTTCGACTCAGTTGTGCGTGCCGAGATCGAACTCCGAGCACAACGGACTGTGCATTTTCTCCTGATGATGGTCAACAATCAATCGCATTCCGACGCTTGCGTTGTAATCGCTATGGTATCATGTAATGTATCAGAGGAAAGGCCTTTCTTTCTAGATAATCGTGAACGATACTGCGCATAAATACATTTCTTGCGAAAGGAGTGCGCAACCTGTTTGTACACTTGACCTGTGTCAGACTGCTGACCGAAAAAAGTCAACTTTTAGCCCCTTTTTTCGGCCTAAATTGACATAAAAAGCAACACTTTGTTTATTTATCGTAAAGAATATTTATTTTTATACATAAAAATTAGTAGTTATGCTTTAGACTTTGCAAAAAAAAAGTTTTAATATTGGACATTTCTAGCGCGCGGGAATTTCGTTTTCAGTTCCACAAGAAGCCCATCTTGGCGAGCCGAAGTGATGCTGATGTTGCTCGATTGTTGAATGTAAACGCAGCGGATTCTGATGCTTTCTTTGAAATTGTAAATGGATATTTTGGACCAAGAAATGATCTTGATGTTGATGAATTCAGTGATGCTGATGAAAGTGACGAAGGTGAGATATTTTTTGTTCAATGAACAGTTTTTAAGCCTCACTGCCTTCTTCTTTTTCCCTTCCAAATCTGCATCTCCCTCGATGTAAACACAGGTCTAGATCTAGATTTAGATCTAGATCTATACTGTTTCCTTATTCTTTAGATTAACCCTAGATCTAGAGCTGAATCTTGATATGCCTAATATTAATCAAATAACTAGCCAGTTACAACATCTACGTCTAAATCTACTTCATTAGGGCCGCAAAGGCTTACACTACTACTACAACTAGATCTAGGTCGAGACAGTCAGTTGTTGTGCTACGAGCGACTGATACACTGATGTTATTCTAGTCTGTTGACTTGTTTCATTGTTTAATTGTTGATTGGTAAAATGAATTAGATCTAGATTTAGAATTAAGGCTCTCATGTTCAGAAAACCGTATCTTAGACTATGAAACTTGATGTAAACTGTTAAACGATTGCTTAATTTTGTCATTTCAGACCTGGACAACTTTGATGGAAAGGTGCCTTCTTTGGACACCGATGAGCAGAACTCAAACACTGTTGTTAATGAGCCTGTAACAACTGACCTCGCCGAGGCAATCGTCCCCCCACTTCAACGTCCAGACAAACCAACTAAAACTGCCACAACTAAACCTGATCCTCCTCCAGCATCTTTCTGTATCTGCACTGACAATCTTTGTCACCTGAAATTTTCCCCTGAGGACATTGAACAGTGTCGACTTCAGTATTTGGCACTGACCACAGAGCAACGTGATATTGCTTTGCTGGCTAAAATCGAGGTCGGCATTCACATGGGAAGCCAGACGCGAAAGTCAAAAAAAAGTCAACAAAGTATTCGCCAGGCGTCCAGGACAGATTATCAGCACCGCGGCATCAATGTCTGTCGGAAGTTTTTCCGTTATCTGCACTGTGTAGGCGACGAAAAGATCACAGACATGATCAAGCATTATAAGGAAAATGGTGTGGAGCCCCGAGTCTATGGCAATACCAAGAAGCTCCCCAAGAATGCCCTGGAGTATAAGGACACGAAAGCAGTTGTTGATTTCATCCTGAATTTTGCAACCCTTCATGCAATTCAACTGCCTGGCAGAACCCCAAAACACTGGGTGTCTGATGTCCAGCTTCTGCCGACTGACATGAACAAAGCCACTGTCTACGCCCAATACAAAGCCTCAATGGATGCTGAACCTGCAGGCAAAACTGTCTCTCTTCGGACCTTCCAGCGCCTCTGGAAAAGTTTGGTGCCCTTCGTATGTACCATGCCTCCTGCCAGCGACCTATGTTGGACATGCCAACAGCTCACTTACAAGATCAGAAGTGACTACAACAAGGAGGAGGACAGGATGATCACTTCACAGGAGCTGCAGGAACACCTGCGCATTGTCAAACTGGAATGGGCATACTATCAGGTGATATGTGCAACCGTCAAGCAGCAGTTACCTGCTGACCGCCCGCTTGGAAGCTATCCCGCCTGCTCGTTCCCCGGACTTCACCACGTCTCATTTGATTTTGCACAGCAGGTCCATTATCCCTCAGATCCCCAGCAACCAGGCCCCATCTTTTTTAAAACGCCCCGAAAGTGTGGTCTCTTCGGAGTCAATAGTGAAGGCTGTGGTGTTCAGGTGAACTATCTGATCGACGAGGCTCACAGCACTGGAAAAGGCGGCAATGTTGTCATCTCACTGATGCATGACTATCTGGAGAACCACAGCCTGGGAGAAACTGACCTGCATCTCCATGCTGATAACTGTGCAGGCCAGAACAAGAACAACCAAATGCTCTGGTATCTGATGTGGAGATGCCTCACGCAGAGAAATCAGTCCATCCGCCTGAGTTTCCTTGTTGCTGGCCACACCAAATTTAGTCCTGACAGTGGGTTTGGCCTCATCAAGCGAAAATACAGACTCACGAAAGTTGACTGTCTACAGGATATTGTGGATGTAGTTAACTCATCTTCTGCCAAGAATGTCGGAAAACTCGTTGGATCAGAGAACGGCCCAACCCAGGTCCCCACCTATGACTGGACGAAATATCTTTCCCAGTACTTCAGCCGTATCAAAGGTATCAAGTCCAGTCATCATTTCCACTTTGATGGCACAGGTGTGATCCGTATCAAAGAGAACATTGAGGCTGAGGAAGTGAGACTCAATGTTGCAAAGCTGTTTCCACCTCAGAACACAATGCCGGATATCGTCCAGGCTCCTGGCCTCAGTGTACAAAGACAGGCCTACCTTTACAAGGAAATCCGACCATTTGGGGCAGAAGACAAAGGGGATATTGTCACCCCTCTGCCCAGTGAGCCAGTACCAGAGGAGATAGATAGTGATGGTGAAAATGAGGAGACAGTACCTGTTCCACCTAAACGAGCCAAAAAAAATCCCAGAGCACAAAATCAAGGGCGTGGACGCGGACGAGGTATTGCCAATACCACACCTCAACAATGACGCCAACTAGATAGTGAGCAATGAAATGCATGTTCTGTAAAAAACAACAACATTGTTTTCTGCTTGAACAACAGTATTTGTCTATTCTGAGTGCATTTCCATGTGTTGCATGAGCTATTTGTTACTTATTGTCTGTCTGCTCCCTAAAAACACGCATTTTATAGCTTCGTGAAACTTTAAAGCCCGTTCCCTCAAAACTGACTTTTTGCTACCCCGTCTCACAAAAATCTGCATAACTTTTTTTCTAATTGAGATAGAGACTTGAAATAAAAAGCCAAATGCTCAAAATTGCTTCTAGTATCTAGAAACATTAAGACCTCACTTTTGATTTTGGGACCATTGTCAGGGGTTTTCCCAGTCACCCACACATATTATTAGTTTAAAAAAATTGCAAGGCTCATTTACTAATACAGTAAATGAGTAATACAAGGCTAGAAGTGGTCATCATAAACCAGTAGTGATACCTCCGTGAACGATGAGCTCATCCTTGATTTCTTTAGACAGCTGCTGCTGAGTCAGGTAAGTCTTTCCATCTGAAGTGTATAACACATCAATCATACGAAGCTCAACAAGCTTTGTCACCAACTCGATCACATTCCTTTCAGATAATCTGAAAATTAAAAAAAAAATGGTTGAATGAATTCATATGAATTTGGACTTCATACTCCACAAGTGGAGTAACCCAGGGATCTTAACTCAAAATCTTGAAAACCAATGAACTTTTCGTGGAAGAGCACAACACATCATAAATAAAAACCAGTGTGCCCTGGGAGTAAAATATTAGACTTAGAGTGTAATACTATTACACAAGACTATTAGTTTGCTAAATTATATGCCTCAAACATTGAAAAAGGAAGAAATCTGAGAAAAACAAACACAAAAAAATATGGAAGACCACGGATTCACAGCAGCGATCGAATGCAGAACCTTGTAAAAGACAAAAACCCCGGCATTCCGCAGAAAATTGAGATTTCTGGTAACCCAGATAGTAAAGTGCTGATAATAATTGCAACAAACCAAAAGGAAGTCCTTCTTTTCATTTCTTTTCTGATAACGCAATTGGACTGGTATTTGTCAAGAGTAAACATTCACCTCATGACTATCATAAGGTGATACAGGTGTAAATATCCCCAGCAAAAAAAAAGGTTTAGCGGCTGAGTAAATCGTTGCTCGCATTCAATTAAAATGCAAAATGAATTTAAAAGATTGGAAAGCTAACTGGTGTTAGTTTTTTTTTTAATTTCAACTTCTTGTCCCTTAGTTACAAACTGAAAAAAAAAAAATCTGGACCAATCTACAATATCTATGAGACATCTTAACTCCCAATAATCTATGTAGGACAGGCGGAAGTACGTCACTGACTGTAAGGTTGTCAGGGAGGCTTTTGTTTACAAACATTGAGTGTGACACAGCAGTTTTACATTTTGATAGCATGGTATTTAAAATTGTGCTTCCTTTGTTTGCTAAAAGTGAAGTACCTGTCAACCCATATACTTTCTCAAAGCTTACGAACTGGGCCTTAAAATAAAATAAATTCCAATCACTTTTGCCCCAATGACATTTTTATGAGAGAGTAAGAGAGAAAGAGAGAGAATGCTGTTGAGAATTGAAGTGGTTCTGGTGGGCTTACATGAGAGAAGAGATGCTAACAGTAGCGAGGTCTGAATTAGATTGAAGACAAAGCAATCTTTGCTCTGAGGGTACCAACACTGCCTATGGCACCAATCCACTTGTGAGACTAAAGTTAACATTAGTTATTTCATGATTCAATCGTATCAAACACACACACACATATCTAAATCTTAAAACAATCAGACAGTGGCTGTAGGCCTACATAATACCATCAACAGCACCAGTGCTCAAGCATAACCAGAGCCAGAAGCCTGGTTTTAATGCAAACCAACAAATGTTTGTCATCCGAGACACAATAGGCTTAGGAGGCAATAAAAAGGCACTGTTGATGAAAGAAAAAGCACATACACACTTCAACCACACCAGTAGAACTTTCAAGATGCTAACCCCCACCCCGTCTCATTGTCATACTAACGGTAACAAAGAGGGACCCCCTCCCCCCACACTGCTCAAGGAAGTCTGGCCAGGTCCCATGCAAGCCCATCAATACAGTCCTCCAGATATCCTGCTATACCATGCGATAACTTCTCACTGTGTCATCCCCGACAAATAAAATAGAAAGGAATTTCAATGTTTACTATTTCTGGACCCTGACCAATGATGTAAGAGATTGTAAACCATTCATAAAAGTGGAAATTTTCCACTGAGTGAGTGCACTATATTAGGTCATGCATACATGGCGCTGGCGCAAACCGGATTAGTAAAAGGCTGGGGTTTTATTTATGGCAATCACGTGTCTTGGGTAGACAATAGCGTGCCATAATTATACTGCAATCAAGTGTCTTATCCACTGGTGCTGAAAGTTTTCGGCAGCAATTGTCACACATTTCCTGTATTAACCCTGGAAGGTACCTCGCGGTAAATCTACGGGTTGGTTTATTTTTAACCCGGATAGAGCCCAGAGCGTAGATCTACGCGTGACCTCCCCCAACCGGGACAGGCCCCGCGCGTACTTCTACGCTTTCTAGGTAGTGTTCAGAAAATGGAAAATTCCACTCTCCCAAATAAGGTAAGTCTATTTTTAGTGAGCTTATCATGTTTTGAAACGTCTGCCAATCAAAATCACAGCTTTATTTTTGGTCAAGGCGTCACATATGACGTCAAAACAAACGCGGAAACTCAGAGTAAGTAGGGCGCTACAAGAGGCCTAGCACTACACATTGTTTTCAGACGGGCGCTTGTTTGCTCCTTTTGCTGATCATAAAGTTTTCATTTCTACGCGGTTACCATGGACACACATATAGATCTAAGTGATCCTCAAGCATTTGAGGGATTTAATGGGGGCCGATTCGTTGTCCCTTTTAAAATGAATTATCGGAGATTCTGTTGAAGATGATGACGATTTTGACGCTGTTGGCCCTCATGTTGAGCCTGTTTAGCGCAAAACATTCACACCTGGATCAGACTCAGAAAGTGATAAAGACAGCGATATAAAAGTATCTTCAGATCCTCAGAGAAAGGCTGGAGCTACACAGCCAATCTTTATGAGGTTCAACTATGAAAGTGGTTTGCAAACTGAGAGCGCTGACGATGTCACCCCACTTGTCTACCAACACCTGAAGATCGATACCGATCAAATCACTATTGAAACCAATAGATTTGTACATTTCTATTTTTTCCATTGATTTTAATCCACATAATAATAATAATAAAAATAATAATAATAATAATAATAATAATAATAATAATAATAATGATAATAATAATAATAGTGATTAATAATAAATTAAAATTCGTAAAAATTTAAAGGGACATAAAAATACAAAACAAACATCTTTATTACATCAAGAAAATTATTAGGTTTCAGAAAATGTACAGCTATAGTAGGTTTAACCGGTTAATTAAACATCTAGAGGCGATTGTTTGTATACAACTCGATCTCGTGTTCATTCAGCCGGCAGGCTGATAAAAATATAAACATAGGCCTTGGGAAACCTGACCTAGGCCAGTGTCACTTCCGGTTGACCCACTCATACCTTCTAGGGTTAAAACACATATCTCTTATGTTTGAATTTTGCATCTATCATGAAGATATCTTTATAAAACTTATCTTCTTTATAAAACTTATCTAGTGCTTTAGATCTAGAATATTGCACATTGCAGTAGCCTAACTAAAAATTTTCGAAGTATCAGAACCCTCCATAGATCTAGATCTAGATCTAGACGAAAAATGAAGACCATCTAACTTTGTCCTTTTTTTAATAAAATAAATGCACATTTTTAGCAAAGATATTTTTTTTCAAATTTGGTTCGTGAGTGTATAGACTTCAGAAGGATAAAATTCGTACTTTTGTTTGGCAGTAGACAACTGAACTTTTTGAAAGTCAGCAGCAAGTTTCCGAACTTCTTCCCAATCAGCCATGTTGTCAACAAAGGGAACTCACTCTCAGTCGGTTTGATCGGGAACAAAAATCTATAACGGTGTAACTTCTTAAATGACTTGCTTCACAAACAACAGACATGATTATATTTTTCATTCTATTCATAAACATTTTGATACTACAAAAATTTCATATAGAATTTCTATATAACACCATTTTACTCTTCTAATTTGCATTTTCCAAAATATTTGTAAATCATATAATTGAAAATTAAAACTGGCAAAGATATATATCTCTGTACAGACTTTACAGTGGCACCGCCTGTTACAGATCTACAGGGGAAGCTAATCCAGTCATCAATGTTATTGTTTACACGAAAGATTAACCGTTCGGGCGTTTTCTGAACAGATATTGAGACTTATACTGATCAATATCGGTTCTATCTAAGGTGCATTTTCATTTTTATTAGATTCCTGTTAGAGGCGAGCCGTCATCGGTTATGACTGAAAGAAAACCATCATAAATTTCCAGATCTTACAAAAAAAAAATAACCTTAGGAACAATCTAGTATCTAGATCTAGATCTAGATTCTAGTCTAGATCCCCAGCTGAGTGTAACTAGAGTTTACTATACGCCATGAATAACACCAAAAACTAAGAATATTATGTAGATCTAGTGCAAGTGATTTCGTGCCAAGTGTGCACATGATTGGTAGACTATCTAGATCTAGATTTGACTTGTTTAGAAATCTGTTAAATTTAAAGTCAGTCTTGAATTTGATTTCAAATAAAAAAAATTGGCTTTAAAACCATTCTTTCAAAGATAGATATTCTATATCTAAATAAAAACTTTAATCTAGTCCTATCCTAGATAGATCTTCCAATATTTTTATTGTGAATAGACAGTTATGATAATTTTCATTTAAATCCTCATCCGTGGATGAGAATATTCACATTTTTACATCCTTCTCCCTTCCAATACTCATAATGCTAGGTGAAAGGAAGTTTGAAGTTATAAAAAGTGCAGCCTCCTCACAATAGTTAGATGTTCATGTCAAATATATTTTTTAACATTACTCTATAATCATGTTCAAATTTACTTTGAATATTTCATGTGATAGAATTTAAAGTAATATTATCAAGGTTTTTTTTTCTCTGTAGGTTCACACAAGTCAAAAATGATCGTTGAATGCTGTACTGAGATCAGACGCCTAATGTTGCAGACAAAAAAATTTCAATGAATGATTTAAAATTTTGTGCTACCGAAATTCAGGTTACACAGTCATCCTCAAGCATGTCTCTTCGACGCATGCTTTTTAACTTCCGCCTTAAGAAGCCTCTTATGGCAATTGGTGTGTCTATTTTGCTATTGAGCATTGCCCTTCTCTACCATGCTTTAATGTCTGAGGACAGTGTTAGATCTGGCATATTTTCTCTTCCAAGGGAGAATCGTAGGGGATTTAGATTCCAATCAAAAATGGAACAGGGCATTGATGAAAATGGCTTGTTAATACAAAGTGCTAATGAGCTGCTGCTTCAGGAAGAAATGCAGTCAGTGCAAGAAAGGGATCTGCTTAGTGCAGAGGCAAAAGAAGCAGCAGCCAATTTCTTGTCCCAACTCTACCCTAAAAAATGGAGCACTGCCACAGAAACAGATGAGATGGCCTTAGAACTGAAACATCTCTTGGCAGATTTTGGACTAGGAGGAGCATTGGGCTGTCGAGACATTGATCAAATGAAACTGGGCAACACAATCACTTTCTCCAGAACTAAAACTTTAGAGTTTATATCTAAAGAAGACTTCAGTAATGACAATAGCTATGATCAGGGTTATAATGGTGGGATGAGAGTCATCAACAATGGACCATCGATGGCTTTGAAGACATTCAGTGGTGACTCAGAAACCAAGATAGCATGCATGAAGGAGATATACGACCCTGAATTCTGTGAAGTTATGGGAAACTACAGGTAAAATAAGAAGATATATAAGACACTGACTTCAATTTTTCTTTCAAGTTTATTTTCAATTAGAATGTCGCCTTTACTTTCATAAAATCATGTAAGATTGCATCACATTCACAATGAAATAGAAATCTTTGCTTGGCACTTTATTGCATATTTTTTGCACATTTTATAACATTTTCTCAATCCTTGTTTGATTTATATGATCTTATTTTATTTTTTTATTTTTTTTTGCTTTTAGATTGCTGCGGGAGACCCTCCTGCTCAGTATCCTCCACCACCCAGGGGTAATTAGTCTGAAGGGCTACTGCTTGCGAGGCAATCGCCTGGCCCAAAGGCTTCAGGACAAAGGGATCCTCCTTCTCACGGAGTCAGGTTCTCCGCTGACCCAGAGCATAACCCATAGCTCTAATTGGTCGCAGCAGCTCTGGGTATGTCACTGTCTTCTCTCAACCTGTGCATATGACCGTCTGTATGCTTACATTATTGTGAGAATATATTTCTGATGGCTAGGATAGTGAAAGAAACACATTTCATTACTAGTGCCACAGCAGAAAGTTTCTAATGTTGACAATTTTAAAGCCCTCTTATGATTTCCGCCTGTGATTTTGAAAAATCTATATTTCTTGTCTGTATGTCTTGAAAGATAAACCCTTCTGAAAAAAAATTTTGATTTGTGTTTTTGGTCACCTTGATATTTCCTAAAAGATTGCATGCATATTTATCTAGACCAATTTAAAACTTCGAATAATTGATATGATTTCTCATTGATTTTACATGTGTTTAGAAAGTTACAAGCTTTATCCTTTAAGATAGCTGACAAACTGTTGTCGCTTTACTCAAATGATTCTTTCCACACAGATATTCACTGTGCATAAATTCTTCTTTTATTGAAACATTTATTGATTGGGTGCCTGTGCAGGATTTTGTTGCAGACTTCTTTCTTCCCCCCTTTTTTTTCTTCTCGTATTTGATTAATTCTCAATAATCGATGTTTGCTTTTACTATTTTTGTCTTATTAACAATAGTGCATAATATATTTTTTTGAGTTATCCAAAACAATTCACACAAGCCCCTCATAACTGTTTTCAGCAAGAGGTCGTGGAAAATAGAGAGTGGCTGTTATCCTAATAATAATAATAATAATAATAATAAAGTCTTTGTAATGAAAGTTTCTCTTCCCCAAGAAAGGTTAGAATAATAAAGTTGTTACTAACTTAATAGGCAGAAAATCCACTTGCATGTAGTGCCAAAAGACCCAGTATATCAAACATCAAATATGTGTCTAGTTGATCCTATTTCAATCAAATGTGATACATAAATGATAAATCAATTTTAGTTTATCTTGATTTCATGATAATTATGTATCTTCAATCTTGCTCATCGGACTGACATAGTTTGTTATTACATCCACTTTTCTTTCTTATTCCATGTTTTTTCCTGCTTTTGAACTTAGGGTTTAATCAAAACCTTTTTTTTATTGTTAGCTTAATTTCATAAATAGGGTAAGATAACTGCATGCATAGTTTTGTAGCTATTTTTTTTTATCTGTGAAATCTTTTTGTAATTTTTAAATTGTTTGATTTTTTAAAAAATTTTTATAACTTGATATGAGTATGCATATCGTCCACTACAAAGAACAATGCCTGAAATAGAAAGGGTTCAGTTTTAAGTAAAATTTTTTCTCCATGAGAAGGTGAGTAGAAAGCAAGTGTAATTATTTAAATAAACCTTCTTTTTTTTGTTTTATCTTTTAGATGGCTTTGCAGATTTCACGCCTCCTCATGTACCTTGACAGAAGTCCTGTGGGCAGTTTAAGATTCAACAAACTGGACCTGAAAGACTTTGTTCTTGTGCAAAACAAAGATCTAAAACTTGCAGACCTAGACGATCTAGTGCCTGGGGAGAAAAGCTGCTCCAGTGTTTCTGACTGTGAACACAACGGGAAATGTAAGAGGCTTTGCTGGAATTACTTAGCACAAATTGATTTTAAGAAATGACAACCACAAACCTAGATCTAAATTCACATTTTTTTTTATTGGTAAGATTTAATTCAAGTGGAAAATTGACCCTGATTTGCTCTCAAAAGCAGACACTCCAATTCATAGTCTATTTTCTGGTTCCTATTTGCATATTTAAAACTTACATCTTCAAATAATTTACATACATTCTAATTATGCACTCATTTAGTTTTCAGGCTGTGAATAAATAAATTAAATCCAGTTGCATTTTGCTTGTAGTGCAAGATGTGGCATCAAATTAGTAACTGTATTGAATCGTCAAAGCTATTTTTATCTGAAAAAAAAATCTATGCCATGAATTATGCTGAGATTTTGCTTGGTAGAATCTCAATCACTATTACTTTGTCAGCCATAGAATTCAAAATATTGGCATATACAGAAGATGATGTTATCAAGTATTTGTTTTCATCTTTTTAATCAAAACAATTTTTTAATTTATTTATCTTACCACACCTTTATTGTATTATCTCCTTCCCATTTTAGATTTCCCATGCAATAAAGGACATTGTCATGGACTTAACTCTCATATCAACCTGAATCTCGCCATTATCAATGTTTTGAGCTTGATCCTCTCGCGCCCGCAGACAGGTAGTGGCGGGGCAGCAAAAGACTTTGTGAAACGTCTGACAAAGTTGGAGTTTGACTCAACAGCAGCTGTAGCAGCAGAGATTCAAGAACTCCTCAAGCAGGCCTGTATGTGCATAGTGATAATAATTGTTTATGTTTCAGTGTGGTAAATAAAAGTGCTTACATGTGTATATATGATTTTTTTAATCCAATTCCAGCATTGATAGTGATCTCTAGGCTTTTTGAGAATGCCAGAAAGTAAAGGTTTAGACTGATCTGATACAATGGCATATGAGAATAAACGAAAAGACATACAAACCTATTGCAAAATTAGTAGGTCAGGAGACTTAACAAATAAAAAGTTCAAAGATGAGAGGAAAAGAGTTTTTTAGATTAATTAAAATATTTTCTTATGGAATACCTATCCAGACTGACATGCCTAGAAAGCTATAACAGTATAAGTTTGTTTTTCAAATATATTCATATTTTCTTGTGATGTCAAATTATATATATATATATATATATATATATATATATATATGAATAGCTTTAAAGCTGGGCACACTTGTTAAAGTCACAAGGATGTAAAAAAAAGTGATGGTTACTGGTAGACTTTGGAATTCTTTGAGCCATGGATAAAATTTGAGGTGTAGTTTTATTTTGAAAAACCTGTAAAAAGTTGCTAGCTAGTAAAGCTTTAAACCACCAGCAAGAAGGGGTTATTAAATTTTTGTTTCCAGATTGATTTATTTTTAGACTCATCTTTTTATCATATTGGTCTTAAATGACTACATTGCTCACCAGATAAGTTACTTTGAGATCAACTTTTGTACATAAATCACAGAACTGAATCCTCATACCTCTTTATTGTCAGACTGATAGGGTTTCTAACTGATCAAAGACACCTATCTTTAGTTAAGTGTTTTTGAAAGCCCAGTAAAGAAGTAGTGTCTCGCAGTAGAAACTAATCTCAGGTTCAGTTATTTATTGTTTTTTGTTTGTTTTTTAAAGACGTTGAATTAATGTTTCCCCCGGAAATGTCAAGATTCAGAAAAAAAAGCTGGAAATATGTTTGACAGTGTTGACTCTTCTTTGAATTTGCCTTTTCGAAGCATGATTCTTGCAACTTGTCATGATTTCAGTTCCTTAAAATTCCTTCTGAGAATAAATTTTCATTTGTCGAAAATTTTGCGCTTTCATTTTCCTCTTCATACCTCTTTTTTTTTTTAAATTGGATTCTTGTTGACATCTATCCCATTAATATGCACACAGCACCAGTTAGACCAATTGTGATGAAAGAATCAATCAGTGTTAATACCCCACGCAAGAAGAACTATGGAGTGGAGTCAATGAACCAGGCTAACCTAGACCATGACAGTCAGGTAAAAAAAAATTATCTGGTTTTGAAATTGAAATGTAATTTAAAAAAGAATAATTGAATATGAGAGAAAAAAAAATGGGAATTTCAAATCTTTTTTCTTTTGCCTTGGTAATCTATGTTGAAAAAATATGGACCTCAGATTTGCAGACATATTTATGAAATAACGTGTTAGGGTGCAAAGAAAACTCTGGAGTTTTTTTTTTGTCTTTTAAGATATCTTTCTGTTTCATGCTGCAGCAAAAGGCAAGAGACGGAGAAAGTGTTGTATTCAGCTCAGGTGCTGTGTCTCAATTTGACCGCTACAACAGAACCAACTTCCCGGGCATCTTCGATTATCCTTGCTCAGGCTCTAGGGTGACTTGGGGATGTTTCCACACTGTGTCCTCGCTAAGTGAAGTTGCTACAATGTGCGTGTCAGACCCGAGATGCAAGTGCTTCATCACATTCAGCACAAAACCAGAGTCAGAAAGTGAGATTAAAAGGCTTTTTTTTTTTAAATGAGTGGTGATAATTATTTTGAAATGTCCAGGTAATTCTTTGTCATAACCAGAGACCTTTGGCTTCACTTTTTGATGGTTCATATTACTATGAATGGATTGCTGTCAGATTGGGTGAAGAGACTGTTCTAAAATTTGATGAGGTATATATTTCTTTCAGGTTGTTTTCTGTTAAGTACTTTTCCTATGCCCCCAACAAAAAAAAAAAAACCTTTTGTATTTTAAATTTAATCTACTTGCAGGTCTTATGACAGTCGTGATGAAGAATTCCTCTGGCTTGGAAAACTCGCGCTCTTCCTCTGGTACAACACTCTTTGTTCTACGATCTGGCTATATCAATAGAGAGGATGACCCTCTAAAGCAGTGGGAAAGTGCTGGTCGTGACAGTCACAAAGTGGATGAAGCAAAGCAAATCATGCCTGTAGTTGGACGCAGTACTGAGCACCATGCAGGAGGAAGGTTTAATGACAACAACTCGAGAGATTTGGCTGTAAATGATGATGAAGATGAGGAAAATGCAGAAGATAAGAGCTACGGGGACGGAAGCAAATCTTTTACAGAGATTGCACGATGTCTCGATGATGTCGCCCAGTCTATGAAGTCCGCTTATGCGGCCAGAGAGAAAAGACTAATGACTCATCTTGGTCTGAAAGGTGAGCTAGGATTATGATCAGCATCTTAACATTTTCAAACTTTTTTTTTTCTTTTCTAATATAAAATGCATCTAGACATTCTAAGTTGCCCACAAATATACCTCAAAAATAAATTTTACAGCGTATAAATATTTTTGAGAATCATGTCGTATTTTGGAAGAATTCTACTTGATCTCCACTGGTCATATAACAGCTTCTTTGTTAAGGTGAAGCAATGCACGTCAAATTTACTCATCTCTTAGCACTCAAGGAGGGGGAGGCACCTGACTCTGATTCTTGATTTTGTTTTAGATTATTAATTGTATTTTAAGGTTTTCACCCAGGTTCTAGTTAAACTGAGAAAAGCATCATGAAATCGATGAGCAGTTAGGTTGGGCTTAACATGAAAAATGGACATTTTTTTTTTACTGTGATGGGGAATCATGTCATATTGTTTTTCTTTCACATTTAAAGTATTAACTGCCAACCAAGTTTATATCGTTTAAAAATATGGATTTGTTTGTTCTTGGGGATTCAACTTCTTAGTCTTTTCAAGCCTGAATCATCTGTTTTTGTAGATGAGGATGGCTCATTGGCAAAGTGCCTGGTCTAGTCTTGGCAAGGCGATGGTGCTGTATTGAAGTGAAGTTCCGATCCCTGTCTGTTCTATCTCTCCCTTATTATGTTTTAAGGTCTTTCGTCATATTTGTAGGTCTGGAGTTAGATCTTAGTTTGTGATTAATTTTTCTATACTTTTTATTTCTTTATTTCCAATCACTTGCATCTTTAGATCCTGAGGTCTAGCTCTGTGTGCCCCAACCTCTATCGTAGTTTGACTGCCTTCTTAATTTTGCCAACTCATGCAAATACCTAAAATCTTTTATTATTGAAAATCAAGATTTATATAAAGTTTTAAAACTGATCAAAGAATGTCACTCAGCATAAATGCCATTATGATTTCACATTTGTAGCCTTTACATCAAGTTGAGTGTAAGAGTAAGTTTCACAGGTTTTTATGATTTGGCTGGACTTAACACTTCTGCTAATTTGACCATATTTTATATCAGGATCACCATTTACCTTAACAAACCTTAATTGAGATGGCTATCAATTTTTGTTAAAACATTTTCCAAACTTAAATCATAATAAAACAAGCGAAAACTATAATGTATAAGCTATCTGTTTTCAAAATTGTTTATACAGTATGTATAATCCATGCTTGGAGCACGAAGTTCTTTTGATAAATAAAAAATTATGGATACGGCCTTTTACTCCTTTGTTAAAAGAATTCTTACCAAATGCTAGCAATTTGTTCCACATGTTAGGCACAAAAGAGCTGGCATGGCGCAGATCAGCTCAAATTCAGCCTCTTGAGGGATACAGCCATCTTGTGAAGAACAGTGATGGAGGGGGTCAGTTTACCATCAACCTAACTCGCCCTGAAGGGGGACCAAAGCAGGCTGCTAGACGGGTTACATTTATTGCAGAGGATGGTCCTGGGTCATACCACATGGCCTATGCTGTCATATATCACTTGGATAGAATCCTAGGGGTAAGGGGTACAGTGTCATGCACAAGGTGACTTTGCTTTCTTAAAAACCATTTGACATTATTTATAATTTTTTTAACAGCTAAATTGAAGCGGAACTAATCAGTAGTGGACAAAGAGGACTCACTTTGCCTCAATTTTACTACGTCCCAATTTTTTTTCCCTTATCTTTTAAATATCCCGAGGGTGAATTATGAGAGCTAGAGTTTTAGGTAGTGCTCAGCTGTTGTAATAATAGGCTCATACTGTCTTTCCAAGCCTATTCCTAACCACTGCTGGGCACCACCTAAACCTCTAGCTCTCATGCTTCTCCCTTGTAATGAACCCAATGGTCTGCCTGCTCTAAATTTAAATCAATTCTCAAAGAAGAAGTCTACTGTTTTAATGGCTCGTTAGATATTTAGGGGACCCCATTTTAACATAAATGTAAATGTAAATGATGTCAATCTTTATATATATCTTTCATCTGTTGTAGGGTAAATTGCCTGTTTTTTAACTGCAAACTTGACTTAGTGAAATTAATTGTCAACATTTTTTTTTTTGAAGGTAGATAAAAACATTTGCTTCCTCTGTTTATTCCCAGATCTATCACACCCCTCCGTGTGTGGTAAGGGAGTTGTCAGTGGAATCGGTTAAAGAGTACCAGAAAAGTGCTGCATGGTATGAACTTTTCAGGCATATTGTTTCCTCTGATGGAACTTTAACAGGTGTGTATGTTACCAAAAAAAAACAGGTATAAAAAAAAAAAGAAAATTATATCATAATACCATAGCGACTTATCTCCTAAGTCACTATGTTCTTCAACTGGGTTCTGTTTAAACAAAGATTCATAACAGAAATATATTTTGCCATATATGACTAGGTATTTTTGTACAAACTGTCTCTTAAAATCTAATAAACCAAAGTACTTCATTAAGACAACTTTTTTAAACGTATATCATGGTAGGAAACAAATAAAATTGTATTGGATACAGAAAATGCTTGATTTTTTTCTGATACTGCAATGGAGTACTGGAAAGGTTTATGTTTTATATTGACATTCAGATTCCTTCCAGGATTACCCAGTTGTAAAATCTAATTCAAGCTGAACAATAAGGAATTACTTTGTGATTGAGATCTCTAACATATTTCTTTGTTTTGGTAAAAACATGTTAATAGTAAGAGACTGGTTTTTTTCAAAACTTAATTTCTTAAGGAGAAGAAATACTCTTAGAGTGTAGACCAACATGTATAATGTTTCATCTCCACTCTTTTCCTTTTGTCCTCAATCATCACCTCTCTATCTGCTATATATATGATTCCTCTGAAAACTAAGAAAGATCTGAAGGAAATGGCGAAATTTAAAGACTGGTTGAGCTTTATTTGTGTTCATCTTCCTATAAGCTGAAAGATCCAGATTCTATGATCATATTGTTGAGCTTAACCTCAACATGCTCATATTGTTTAGCTTAACCTCAACATGCTCATATTGTTGAGCATAAACTCAACATGCTCAGATCTTAACTCCTTTTTTGATTTTGATGATAAGTTGCATAAAACTGAGAACTTGCCTATTATAAATTCCTAAAGTTCTTTGATTCCCCACGTATTCCTTATTTGAATTGTATTCATTGCCCTTAGATATGAGGAATCTTTTGCGATTGGTTCAGATGCATATGATAATGCCGATTATGAAGCTTTTACACTTACCAATATCCAGAACTCAGGTATATATGAATGTGAATTGCTTAAAGCTAAATAAAACCATGATGACAAATATTTTGAATGTAATGCTTTAAAAAAAATTAGGAGCAAATTTTTAATTCTAATAACATCTCCAAAATATATGGTTTTAGACTGAGCTGACAGTACTTGTCTCAAGACATTCTTTGAGTGATGGTCTCAAGACTTTTCCTGATTTCTTTCCTTTTTTTCTTTTTCTTTTTCTCCCATCTTCAAGTAAATGTTATAAAGGCTCTTGTTTTTGGCAGGAATCCTGGTCCCACCCACACCAAAGGCCATTAAGGTCAGCAAGATGATTTTACAACCTCTAGATGTCATGGTCTCAGAGGTCATTCCATTTGAGCGGCAGGACAAGCTACAGTTAGAGTATGTAATCTTGTGGTGGATCGGCCGAATGCAGAAGAAGCACAAGGACCATCTTGGTTACAAAGGTTAGTATTTTATCTCAAATATCAGAAACTGTCCACTGAAAATAAAAGTTGTGTGTTTTCTGAGCACTGTTAATAAAAAAAAAACTCTTGTGGCTCTACCAGTATAAATTGTTCTTCTCCTTGTCTTTACAATGTATAAATTGAGAGTGGCCCTTGATGTAGAACACATTCTTTACATACTTACAACAAAGTATGTTTTACTCCCTTAGTTTATGAATATTTGATATGTTTCATATCAAAAGAAGTCCAATTACAGTTGAAACAAAGTTTAGAAAGTAGTCATTATCTTTTGTAAATATAAGTCAACTTTTCAATTATTTTCATGATTTTATGCTCAATATCAATTGACTTACCACTATTTACTCTAAAAATGTTTTTTTGGCTCTTGGCAGTTTCATAATTTTATTTTCTGGTTTGCTTTTTTTTTCTTCAAAATAGAGTTTGTGTGTACACTTTTTTTGTTTGTTCATTGTATTGGTTAAAGTAAATTTAAAATAAAAACAGTAAATACTTTAGTCCATAAATCAATTGCTATCTCCTTCACTTTCAGGACATCTCATTCACTTTCATGCAGACAAAGCATTTACAAATACAAGTGTGGATTTATCAGGTGAACAAAATTTTTTTTTAAATCATAACTCCAAAATTTCTGTCAAATCTTTCATGATTTGAAAGACAGAACAAGTTTTGCAAATGAAATGGGTACTAAAGATTGTATCAAACGTATACATCGCACATGAATATGTTTTGAGAAAAGTATGTTTGTAATAGCGCCCCAATGATCAAATATGTGTAGCGACCACACTAAATGAGACATTTGACGGGCAGAGAAATTTGTTGGATAAATGCAATTTTTCCAAAAAAAAAAAAAAGCTTCAGATTTCCACTATTTATACTGCTCCAATTTCTAACTTTTATATTGTTTCAGAAATAAAAGAACTTTAAATGCCTAGGGTTTCAAGCCTCCTTGAGGAAAAGGGCATTTTCCCAAGTAGTCGTCTGCTGCAAAACGACTCATATGTATTTTATTTTTTGGACCTACCGCAAATAAGCTTTATTCACCTATATCACATTATAAAGTTTCAATACTAGAACAAAGGAGTCTACAGTAGTGAAAATTGCTTCAAATAATCATTACATAGATATTAGATCTTAGCTCTTAAAGAGTTATGTGAAAGAGAGGAACTAAACTAAAATTGGCTCTTTGTCAAACTCTGATTTCTGACATCTGACTCATGAGGACTTGTTTTGAACCATTCAGAAATGATAATACTGTTGGAAGCATGTTGTCAAGAAGAATATCTTAAAATGCAGTTGGAAGGGATCACTGAATTATTAGCCCAATTTAATCAAGCTAGCTTAATGTAACTTTAAATGAAACACAATGTTCATGTAACAAAAAGTTGTTTTTAGTTTAGTGAAGAATGCGCATGAAAGTGATCACTCTGTACCATATCTTTTGAAAAATCATGAATTTTATTTTATTTTGACTTGACAGCTCTTTGATCCATTATATTCCACCAATATCGTCTATGTGCAGGTTACCTTAATCATTGCCAGTTTCCTAATGTAGTTTACAAAGCTCTAAATTGCTTTCGGTGTGAAGGAGAGAACGGTCCTGGAAACGAAATTTGTTCCTTGGGTGAGGAGGTAAGAACAGAATGTTCATTTTTTCTTTTATTCTTTCCTTTTTTTTTTCTTGATGAGGTAAACATTAATTTTAATGCTATAAAGAGCTTTGAAAATAGCTGTTGCTGCAACACAAGTACTATAGCTTCGGCTGTTTCCATTAGTAACACCAGTACCACCATTGCTCCAAATCTGTGCTATTGTAGCTATAACTGCTACTCAGACTGCCAAAATGAGATTACCTGTGTTAAATAATTATTGTTTGATTGTAAAAGTATTGAAATCTACAAAAATTATCTTTTTCCTACCACTTGATATTGCTGCTTCTCTGACGTTGTGAAGTGATCCTAGCTATAGTTGATTTCTTTTATTTTCCTGGTTTTTTATAAATATGTGCCTTAAATAGTATCATAAGAATCTAATATAAACTTTTTTTACACCCCTTTTGCTTTTGTTCGAGTCATTTTCTAAGGTGGAGCTAAAGATATCTTAATCAAGACATCAAAGCCCCACTCTCTATACACACTATGAAAGCAAAATGAGAACTCTAGCTTAGCGTAACATACATGCTACACAAGAAGTATGACCAGATAGAAAGGAATCATTTATATAATTATTGCAAAAAAGTAATCTAATTTATGTCTGTTAATTACACAGGTGGCGCTACGAGCAACAACAATGTTTCCGGACGAACTTGAGCTCTACCTCCATCAGATGCAGGAAGACGACATCATTGTGAGCATTGATGCTGCAGCCACTGCTATTTTGAGACTGGTCAACAAGTGCATGCAAACATTTGGTCGGCGCAATGTTCTCTACTGATGATGAGCAAACATTCTACTATCAGAATCTTTTATAGTTTGTTCTTGTGAGGCACACTCAATAGTGGCACAAATTTACAACTCATAGAGGTGCTTGTGCTCTAATGTTTTTTTTTTTCTTATTTGAGTGGGGTTTTCCATAAATAAAATAGCTGAAACAGTCAATGACTTAAAGAAATAAGTATAACCATGAAAGTACCATGAACATGTAATGTAATTTAATAATTTGGATTAGGCACATTTGAAATTATTTTATTGCATGTAAAAAGATTATACTGTTTTATGCATTCATGATGGATTGTGGAATATTGTAATACCTCGTGTTTGTGTTCTTTTCCAATGAACCAAAATAATCGTGCAATCTGAGATGTGTGCATAGTGGATGGTAACTTCCGGGACATTCCAGAATTTTCTAAATCTCTATAGCTATATGGCTGGAGATTTAGGAATATACTGTTTGAATCAAACAGATTGGGAGTGTTGATTGTGATATAGCTCATCGTTTTCATATTGAAATCATGACTTTATGAAACCAAATTAATAAATTGTTCGAAAAAATGCTGGGTAGAAATTTGGAGTTATTAAATGATACTTTTATCTATGAACAAAAAAATTTACGCATTCTCTTTTTTTTTTTTGTAAACAAAGGTAAATTGATTTATGGTCTGGAAAAATTTGTCTGTGATCACTGGAAGCAATAGATAATGAATTTTTTTGTGGTGAAAAGGTGCCCAAGATCATGCTCAACATGTGCCTTGGTTAGAGGAACAGAATTATTTTATTTTTTGCTTTACCATAACTTACTTAGCATACTTTCGACAGTTTAAAGTAACGCGTAGCTCCTTTCTTTAACTTTAAGTATGATGAAGGAAATGAGCGATCTCTGTTGCTCTTCAAATTTGCTATTTTGATGATTCTGAAGATTTTTAAATTTGCAAGTGAGATTGTGACTCTGCTCAAAGGATTATGCCCTTCTTATTTCAAAATCTTTTTGATAAAATCAAGAGGAAATAAGGCATCTAAATGAGCTTAGTGGCTGGCTGTAATTGTCTGGTGATCGGTTTCTGTTACATAATTCTGATTTTTACATCCTGAGGAACAGGAATCTTGTGAATCTTACAGCTGAAAAAAATTGTCTTGTGCGACAGTTCTTTCAAATATTTGACTCATACTGAGATACTTGCAATCAAATGAGGACTTTTGTCTGTATACTTGGCAAATACAATGAAAACTAAGATGAGGCATTGAGTTACCATTGAATTGCCTTGCGACACTTCTTCTTGACTGTGATGTTTCAGATACAGTTTGAAGAAACGGCTGCTAAAAACATTGATTTTAATACGTTATACCACCCTTTTTTTTTTCTTTTTTTAATAGTTTTTAGATAATTGAATTCTGTTCGCCTCTTTAAGCCATAACTCTAGAAACCTTGTTTAAAAGCACTGAATTTGCATTTGAATAGCTATTGATTTCTTTTGTCATCAGGTTTACCAAAACTGGTTGCTAGAGATGCCTAGATGTAATTTATAAACTTATGAATAAATGAACTTTAATGCTTTGAAAAGACTAAACCTATGAACAGCAACCTTACATAGAGCGAGTCAAGAGGAAAGTCAGTAAGAAGGAATATATTTGTGTGCAGTTTGGTCAAACAAAATGTTCAACTGAATTGCCTAGAATCACTTTCATATGATGATGTTGTTGAAAATTTTACTGCTGTGACCTGTTATGGTATTTTCTGCTCTTGTGTATATCACAATGTTGTTTTAAAACTGTAATTTTTTTTAATTCCTCTAAAACATGTGTTTTTTTATCTTGCATACATATATATATATATATAGTTTGAAGATAAGTTGGAATAATTGATAAGAGTGCTCAAGCTTTTCATAGATATATATATATAGAGAGAGAGAGAGAGAGAGAGAGAGAGAGAGAGAGAGAGAGAGAGAGAGAGAGAGAGAGAGAGAGAGAGAGAGAGAGAGAGAGAGAGAGAGAGAGAGAGAGAGAGAGAGAGAGAGAGAGAGAGAGAGAGAGAGAGAGAGAGAGAGAGAGAGAGAGAGAGAGAGAGAGAGAGAGAGAGAGAGAGAGAGAGAGAGAGAGAGAGAGAGAGAGAGAGAGAGAGAGAGAGAGAGAGAGAGAGAGAGAGAGAGAGAGAGAGAGAGAGAGAGAGAGAGAGAGAGAGAGAGAGAGAGAGAGAGAGAGAGAGAGAGAGAGAGAGAGAGAGAGAGAGAGAGAGAGAGAGAGAGAGAGAGAGAGAGAGAGAGAGAGAGAGAGAGAGAGAGAGAGAGAGAGAGAGAGAGAGAGAGAGAGAGAGAGAGAGAGAGAGAGAGAGAGAGAGAGAGAGAGAGAGAGAGAGAGAGAGAGAGAGAGAGAGAGAGAGAGAGAGAGAGAGAGAGAGAGAGAGAGAGAGAGAGAGAGAGAGAGAGAGAGAGAGAGAGAGAGAGAGAGAGAGAGAGAGAGAGAGAGAGAGAGAGAGAGAGAGAGAGAGAGAGAGAGAGAGAGAGAGAGAGAGAGAGAGAGAGAGAGAGAGAGAGAGAGAGAGAGAGAGAGAGAGAGAGAGAGAGAGAGAGAGAGAGAGAGAGAGAGAGAGAGAGAGAGAGAGAGAGAGAGAGAGAGAGAGAGAGAGAGATATCTATTCTACAGTGGAATATTTATATTTTTCAATGGATGCCTCATGAGAGTGTGTCGTCAGTGTTGAGCGACATACTTCCTGAGTTAAAAGGGTCAAACACTAAGAACTTAATATGAGAAGAAAAGGAAAAGAAATAGATGAATTAAAATATTAAATGCCTTCTGAAATGTATGTCTCATTTCTAAAGTTAAACATGTTTTGACATTACTGATATCTTTTTTCAAACAATTTTTTTTTTAATTTTGGTATTAGGATTTTAAATTTAGGTAACAAAAGGAAGATGATATTTTTTTTTTATTATTTAGACACAGTCTGATAATTATATAAAGTAAGATATATTTGAGTGCTCATCTCATTTCATTCTTATCTTTGAATTTTTTTTTTCTATTTTCTTTTGTAGTTATAGATACAACAAAAGTGTCCTTAACTAGAAACTAAATAAATTGAAGCAAATCAACTTGGAAAAGATGTGATAATTATTCATTGCTTGACTCTTTGCAAATGCTGCCTATATTATCATAGTGTTCTCTCACCAAACTCACATTGAAAGTAAGGTCTAGCATAGATCACAAAAATGCTTAACCGCAGTGTAACTTTCCAAGAGATGTCGGGTTGGATTAATGCAATGTATGTTGAAATGTTTCTGCAAAAAGAGATTGTCAGAAACAGGTCATTGTATAAACTTCAACATTCTCTTTATTGTTTAACTTGAAATTTACAATTAACTGCATTTCTTGATCTGCCTTTTGTTTTCAAATGGTCAAAAAAAATCCAATGCAAGAAATGTCATTCTGTAATCATTTATATCACTCTGATATGTTCATCACCAGAATATTTAACTCCGTATTGTGCTATGCTGTTTTCAAAGTATCAATGATTATCCTTCTTTTAATGTCCTGTTTTGGAGAACAGTTTGTTTGAATTAAAGGATGTCATAGGTAAATAGAGTGCAGAACGTTAAGATTTACAGTAACAATTTTTATAAGTTACCTCTTAAAAGAGGTAAAGAGTTCCTGAAAGCACAGTTTTTTTAAACATACAAGTTATGCACATGTATTCTACTGTGATTTGACTTGGTCTTATCAAATTGCAGACCAACATCTCACAGGTGCCAATTATAAAATTTGTGTAAAAGTGGCAGTCTGCAAGATTATTGCCATATATCTCATCCCCCACTTCTTCTGCTTTCTCGTGACTTTGGCAGTCTGTTAAATCTGGAGTCCAGTTGCTATGACAAACTCCAACTTCAGAAGCAGGTTTTGTTCAGTGCCATTGAGTTTCTCATGGAGGGTTGTGGATTGCAGTCACTGTTGTGTTAGTTCTGAGGAGCTGAGCATTCCTGTAGAATGTGTTCAGTTATTTATATGTGATCCAATAATGTGTGATTTCCCTATGTCTCAATGACAAAGGGAATCAGCATACAAACCAAAAAAATGTAATTTTGAGCAATGCACCCAACATTTTGTGATTTTATAATATCAGTTTCAAGCATCTGATAATAATTGTGATTACAATGTTCATATGTATAAACTGTATAATCCAGCTAACATCAAACTGATGATATATTATATCTCCCAAGTTTTGAGTTATTTTTTTAACCGGATAGTTTTAGAAGATTAAAAAAGTTAATGTTTTTCATATCACTGATCTCACATGCTGGACATAACATCCCTTGAAAGCTTTGTATTTTCCAAGTAAGGTTTTAACAACATGGGTTCCAATTGGTTATGCTGCGCCAGAACAATGTTATTTCTCTAGTACTCTTGTCAACAGATTTTCACTTTGGAAACTAAAGACTGAAGGCATTGTTTATTTCAAAATTCAATATGACCTGCCATGACTGATAATCATAACTGTGAGTGAATATTTATATTGTTTTGAAATCTGACATTTTGTGATTGATACATAATTGTTACCCGACTGACGTTAAGCTCTTGATCTTCTTCATACAATCAGCGTCCAAAGAGTTATTAATAACTATGATAAACTTTTGCACTAAGCAAGGAAACAGCATAAGTGGCATCTACACTTTTCCCATAAAGTTTTCACACAACATATTTAGATAAACCAAATTTATCCAGTAAATTGTATTTTGTGATCTTAATTATACATTACAATGAGCAGTCAATAAATCTGACTTGATCTGTATCAAAACAATTTCTTTCAATAACATTAAAAATATTTGAATGGAGGTTACTATGGTCCCGGTGATATGGACCCTATAGCAATTGTTTAAAATGTTTGCTATTTTCTATTCCTTTCTTGTTTGCTAAACAAAACCAGATTTTTTTTCGTGAAATTGTTTCATAAAAGAACAAATCATTGCATAGTGTAAATGATAAGGGAAATTTTATTGTCTTTTTATTACCGGAGCCATACACTGTATCAAAATGTCTTTTGTATTTTATAACTTATTAACTGCATTTTTCAAATGTCCCATTGTTTTATGAATGAAACAAATGATCTTTACTCGCATAGATAAATTTGAACGTGACAGCTTGTTTCCTTTGTGGATGTATATTGTTGATTATATTGAACAAATTTTGCAATTTTTTTTTTTGATTTCTTTTATTCTTATTTTTGGATTTTTTTTTGCTCTAGATCAAAATTTCCCAAACTGAGATTCGAGATCTGTATTTTTTTAACATATAAAATCTACAAAACAAAATTTAAAATCAATGAAACGAAAATTGTTTCAAAGACTAAAAAAGAAATGCACATATATTTTTTCACCATAATTTACATATTTGGTTATTCCTAATATCTCAATAAGACAAGTTTGATAGAAGTTAGTGGATTTGCAGAGCTCGGAAATCAAATTATAGGAATGGACAATAAAACCCTGGGCTCTAGTCAATATATTTCAGAGAAAAATAATTCTGCAAATTCTCTATTTTCTCATCGTCAGAAAGGAAAATCTGAAATATACAAGCACTAGAGTCTCGGCTGCATTTCCACTTCTGTTCAGATTTTTTCTAATAGTTTGCTTGTTTAAATAATTGTCTACTCCCTTTCCCATTTATACTGACCTTTGCATCCATCATGATCATACTCTAAAGCTGAATTTATTCAACATAAAGAATGATATTTGTTTAACCTGACCAGTCATTGTTCAATATTTTTACAAGAAGTTGTTTGTTCATGGGGCTAATCAGAGCTCAGTTAAGTAATTCATATCTTAAGATTACTTAAAATAAACATACTTGGTTTTTTATCTTGGATGAAACTTGATGTTACAATCATAAATCTAAGAGTATAACTATAAGTGTATTGGATCTTTAATCTGGTAAATAAGGTTTATTTATACTCTCCCGTAAATGGATATTGCTGGGATTGCGTATTGCATGCATATAAACCTAAGATATGCACCAGCAGTAAGTGTCTGGTGTCTGTAACTATTGATAAACGTGCATGGATTCATGGTACATGGAGTTTAAGTCTGAACACAATGCTGTATGTTTAATTTTTGTTATAACTTGTGTTGACCAGCGCAGCTGATGAAATTTATCAATTGTTGTATTAACTCTAACTTTGCATAGTTGTTTTAACTCTAACTTTGCTTACTTGTATTCACTCTAACGTTGATAGTTGTTTTAACTCTAACTTTGCTTAGTTGTATTCACTCTAACTTTGCATAGTTGTTTTAAGTCTAACTTTGCATAGTTGTATTCACTCTAACTTTGCATAGTTGTTTTAAATCTAACTTTGCATAGTTGTTTTAACTCTAACGTTGCTTAGTTGTTTTAACTCTAACTTTGCATAGTTGTATTCACTCTAACTTTGCATAGTTGTTTTAAGTCTATCATTCCATAAATACTTTTTTTGTTTTAAATGTATGACACAAAGACATAAAACAGATGTTAGATACGAGATTATGTAAAGTAGTGACTCAAAGTTTGTAATTGAAGTGATCTTTAATGAAATATCTAAAATTTCTTATCATTTAAGTCTCTCAAGCTCCATCAGTATTAGGTGTAACCGAGGTCTTGCCAAATGTAAGGGTTACCAATTTCAGAGCTTGCCAAATATGCTGCTTTGCTCTTAGTTATTTCCCGTTCAATCCTACCTCAGAAAAACTACTCAAATTTCATACTGACTGTCTCGGCTAAAAAAAAAAACCCAACAAAATCTGTAATGAGAAGTAAAGAATAAAAGGGCTGTGTTTCTTTGTTTTTTGAGTGGTTTTTTTTTACGGTTAGAGGAATCTCAAAAGGCACTCGTTGTACTCAAAGCATTCTATTAGGAAAACAAAAACTCGAAAGGAAAGCAAAAAAAAAAAAAAATAAAGGCATAATGGATAAGTCTTTATTAAATTTTAATCCTTACTACTGAAACTCTTTAATTCGCAATATTTACAATATGTAAAGTCGTAGAAAATTGTTCTCACCATGCAATCAGAATACCCATGGTAAACTTAAAGGGTTTAAAGGGACTTTTTAAATTACATCTATTTCCTTTTTGTCCAAGACTAAAAAAAATCTATTTTTTTTTGTCATATTGATTAAATAACAAAATTAATAACAATGTATAGGAATTAAGGAAAAGTTCTTGACATTATACATACATAATGCACATACTAATGTAAGACCTTTTATAATGCAGTGCAATAGTAGTATGCAAGTAACGAAGCGCTATGTAGCATATGTATCACAAACCATTGAAGAATTCATTGACTGATCTTGTGAAATATTTGCTTCTTTTATACTAATAATTACTTGGTTTTGGAGTTCAATGGTAATTTTCTCTATTGGATCCATCTTGTGAAATGAAAGCGCTTTGTAAGGCCTAAATTAAAAAAAAAAGAAATAATATCTTCAAAGAGCAGTGGTTATGTTAAGAAGTTACAAGTTGTTATGGTTGTTTTTACTTATTTTTGTTTGGTTTGTTCTTTTTATTTCCATGGTTTATCATATGTTCCCATTATTATTTGTTTTCACATCTTTAATCGTCTGTCTCTGAGACTTGTCTATTAACTTACGTGACTGCACCAATATTCCTCTGATATTGAAGAAAAAAAAAGACATATTTATAGTTTAATGATGAAGCTTTCCATGTAGGAAAGCCTGTTTTCTTGGATTTATCAACTCTCTAACCATATCACTCATGGATTTTATGAAAATTCAACCATTTGCTCCTCTTAGACAATGCCATCATTGGGAAATGTTAGATATGGAATACCCTTGAAAGCACCTAAAAAACTGATTGCATTCACCCTATAGATTGCACACACTGTAATGGTCCTCAAGATAAAAATACTCCAAAACTTGTAGCATTCAATTTTTCAGTCATTATTTGTTTGTATTTATGCCATGCAATTTTCAGTAAACCACCTTTAATTTTGCCTGTGTTTTGCTTTGATCATGTCATATAGTTTTGGTATGAATGGTCAGTTAAGTAAGTAGCATGGCTCAAATCAGTGGTCTTAAAAAACTTCGAATTATATGTTGAATTAATTGTACTTATGATTATTTTGTGTTATCGATAAACCTCTATTAGTTATTTTGAAGTACTATGTGGATTTCTTTCAACATATCTCATCTTGTGGCTTTTTTCATATGTGAGAATTCATTTGGTGATATCACTTGAAACATTTTTTTTTATCATAACAAAGTCTAAACATCACCATAGAAAAAATATTGAAGTGACTATTTTTTAGCAATACATGTATTAATCCTGCAATCGAGCATATAGCAAATGGGCACCTTGATTGCACCTGCCTTTTCCTTTTTTTTTTTGACATATTGAATTTCCATGTTAAAAATTAGTGAGGATGTGAGTCTACCAAGGACTGTGTTAACTTTGTCATTTGTGCCAAATTCTATGTTAATATTCTTCCGTCACCTTTTTTTCCTATACAAAAAAAAAACTTTCCTCGAATGTTTGCCACTTTTGCAGATTTTATTTTGTTTCGCTTTTCTCAAGCCATGGATGTGGCTTATTAAATTTTATGAATAATGCTTGAAAGGTTTTAAGTCACTTAAATTAATATTTTTTCCTTTCCTCATGTATTTGTTCTGAATTAGAATACTTAGCTCATTTTGTAAAATCCAAATTATTGGTCTCCTCTGAATGCTCTCTATGATGTAGGTTGAAATAAACGGGTAGCTATAAATTCCCCAAAGCAATGAACCTCTAGGCATTTTTTGTTTGAGCCTACATAATCTTCAAATAAACTTTCTGAAGGATCTTCAAAATAGATTGGAAGAGTACAGATTCAGCTGTTTTTCCATATCAATAATCCAACTGTATTGTAAATAATCCATTCAAAGCTCATTTTTTAAATTCAATTCCCTCGTTGTGCCTCCTTACTGTGTTCTCTAAATAAGCAGTGTGTTCTCTAACAAAATCACCTAACATGAGGTAGTCCTTCAAAATTGGCCAAGACAAAGAGCAGTTGACATATTTCAAGAGATAAGGAACATTTGAAGAATTTGTAAATAAAAAAAAAAGTATGAACTTCACAACTTTAATATTTGTGATGTTTCAAAGTATCTTAGACATTGGTTCAAATGATTCATGCAAACGCTCTTATTTATTCACCTTTATTTATTCTTTGATACTTCTTAACTGCTTCACATTTTCAATTCTTGATTAGACTAAATCTAGGAATTGTGTGTCTTGTTTTTTAAATGTCAAAATTTTGTTTTTTTCAAACTCTTAGAGAAATTTTAGGCAACATTGAACACTTTTAAAAATAGCTATTTTTATTTGCTTCACTGTTGTAGATTGTCACATTATAATGACCCAAAAGTTTGCCTTAATCTATAAAAAATGTACTCTTTCATGTGCATCATGAGTCATATCGCTGCGATTATTATAAAATGTACCTAATATATCAGAATATATTTATTCAACTTAACATGATTTTATTTTTTTTTAATGAAAGAGAAAGAATCTGAAATCCTAAATTTAAATAGATACATGAAGCTTCTCTCTCATGAAGAGCAAAAAAAATAATCATCAAACTTCGCAACTTTTATTTTTTTTAAATTGCATAACACATCCTCAAAGTTGTAAAACAACGTTTTCCTTCTCATTTTCTTTTTGTGCAGTAACTTCAAATTTTTCTTTTTTTAAGACATTATTTTATAGTTTATTCATGCAAGTTAATATTTTTCAAGACTCTACACAGCTTCTTTATCCTTGACCCATTTTTTTTGGTTCTTTTTGTACATTTTTTGTACATTTCCAGAATTGAATTGACAATCTGTCGAAATCACTCTATATGTTTATAATATTTGAATACATCTCTTTTGGGACCTTATTGGGACAACTTTTTTATGAGACATTTACCTTCTGTGTATAAAAAAAAGAAATCCAAGCTGCATATATATTTAAAGAAGTAAATGCTTTTCACGACATTCCAGATATTTAGCCCAGAAATTTATTTCATTTTTAAAACTTTGCGTTAAAAAACATGAAATAAAAATAAAACATAAATTTACATAATATTTACAAACAGCAGTGATTGTAAAACATGATCTTTTGGTCTAAATACCATTTATGAATTCCAAACATTCTTGACAAGTCATAATGTAACTCCTTTTTGATGGAGGTGTGAAAATGATATATGATGGAACTTTATCCTTTACTCACTAATTTTTTTTTTCATATTTGATTAATTTGGACTAGACTATTTTAGATCAATTGGGATGAAATTAATACATTTCTTTGTTGATGTTTGTTGGTTTTTTTTTCTTCGTTTTTTCTGTTGCCCTCTAATTGTCATGAACTTTGTGGCCTCCTGGTTTTAATCAGGGGCATGCGGCCTTTTCCTAATAAAGGCTGTCGTTTATGTGGCTTCATTTTGCATCATAGGAATTTCAAAAGACCTGAAATTGTCATTTGAATTTCAGGCTACATGGAGACAATGAAAACAATAAGTCAAAATCAAATATTTCCAAACAGCTGAAGCTTTTTTCAATCAAAACCAGATGTTTTCCTAGAAGTGATGACTATTGAATGACTGCATTATTTAGGTAAATTACCTGGGAATAAAGATTCTGAAATTTATTTTCACTTTTTAGTGTTTTTAATATTTACTTTACATTGCATTTTTTTTTGAGAATGATTGTAAAGGAAGTATTTCAAATTCCGCCTTAGGGCAGCTTGCAGAGGAAACAAAAATATCATTTCTTATAAATTTTAAGTTTAATAATTTTTAAATAAAGGAAACCTCTCATATAACTTTTATGTAGGCAATTATACCCATTATTAAAAAAAGATATGATATAACATTTAACGGACAAAAGCTGCAAAAAATATACAACTGAGTTTTACAATAATAATGTGAATGAGCAAGTGTGGTATTTCTAATTTTTTTGTAGCCCAGTCATGCTACAGATAAATATGAAGACAATTCTTAAACCATATAAGTCCAAGTTAACGTTAGCTTTTGTTATGTTATAAACTTGGCTTAACCAGATGCTGCAAATTATGCATGAAGAAGACTTTATGTGTATAGAAATTTTTGTGTCCCAAGCCTTTTTATTGCAATTTTCGAGTTTCATTCTAACTTCTAGTTTCTCAACATTTGTATCTTCGATTTTGGTATGCATGAAAGTATTGATATAAAGGAAGGAATCATAGCTAAATGGTTTAGATTTTGTGTTTTGTGTCTGAAGTTCAAATTTTTTAAATTTGTTATTTCAGTGTAAAAGACTTTGAAGAGATCCAAGTGTCTTTTTGCATTTTCAGTCATTATTTTGA
Organism: Elysia crispata; assembly: GCA_033675545.1. NCBI lineage: Eukaryota > Metazoa > Mollusca > Gastropoda > Plakobranchidae > Elysia > Elysia crispata. Next base: position 268,537 of record JAWDGP010004069.1, on the reverse strand, counting down.
AGAATTACATATATTATTATTATCATTATTATCATTATAATTATTATTTTTGAATTATGTGAATAAAGAATCATTTAAAAACGTGTTTCATTTATGATATTATGAAAGAACTGAAGGAATGCAAAAGGGATGTGCTTTTTTTTTGTGTGGTGAAATCAGTTGTTACGATTTATCATATTTGATGAATTGAAAAAAGTGTATGAATTAATTACACACTCAATAGTGATGAAAAGCAACAAAATATGTTCTTTAGTTCTAAAACTTTGTCTTAGAATCTGGCTCTATTTAACACATGTATTTAATTTCTCTTTTTACTTAGATGTTGAAAAATAGAGTAAATTAAGAATAAAAATACTCTCCACTTCGTGAAGTCTGTGATTTGAAAAAAAAAAACATTCATGACCAAAAAAAAATGTGACAAAGATGATTTTTATTCTTCTCTTAAATTAATTCTGAAGGTAGATAAGACATTTAAAATTTTAACTTTGAAGTCTTTTATAATCATTTTGATTTAATTATAATGGATTGTTAACATTGTCACATTACTATGAATTCAACCATTTCAGAGGCAAGAAAAGAATAATTTTATTTGCAAAGCTGCTTAAGTGTTTATGTGATATGAAAGCAACATTGACAAAATACAAATCAAAATAAAAAGGGAGGAAAAGACACAGAGCACGTTAGAAACTCGGTGCACAAAGATAACACTTAACCACATAATTCTTTATTTCAAGTGTTTTTCATAACAAATACTTTTTATATTGTGTTATAAAACAACTAAAATCACAATAGTTGCACAAGGTTTAACAGCCTGGCTTAAAGTCATTCTTTATAAGAATATTTAGCTTGTTTTTCAAAATCCAAATCTATTTTTATATCTTTTTTAGACATTCATTAATAGGTAGGTTTGAATTAATACGCAGCTATAGGCACGTTTTGTGGGAATTTCATAACCTAATAAGAGTTTAAAAGGATCTTTCAAAAGATTTGGAAAGTACCTGCTTTTCAATCTTAAATTCAAGTCGTGGTCATTTTTGTTGTTCAAGATTGAAGAATCTGAATAAGAATATGCTTCCTTACTATCAATTAGTACTTATTGGTTGATATGGAGATAAAACTGGATGCCAACCAATGTTCAATTGTGGAGGTATCTGTCACACCAACCATTAACATTTATTTTAATAGATTTAGAGGGAAATTAGATAAAGCAAATTCAAGGACTGTTAAAAATATCGGTATAGTAATGACAAGTACCGTATAAGGATGATGCAAGTCTTTTGGTAAATTGTTTTCCTATAGTAGCGTCATTGAATTATTATTATTATTATTATTATTATTATTATTATTATTATTATTATTATTATTATTATTATTATTATTATTATTATTATTATTATTATTATTATTGTTGTTGTTGTTATTATGATTATCATTACTATTATCATAGCGGGTTATTACATGGCTGGTATTCATTAGATGATTCTAGTCTAAAATATCTGCCCGCGCATGAGCCGATTTTTAACGACTATTTAAACTAAAGATTTAAAGGTTGTGCAAACTGCAGGTCTATAAATCAACTGAAAATCTTACATATTTCGTTGTTTTCTTAGATAGGATTTTAGGTTTTTTCAGAACATCGTTCGACTCTGACTTATCACTTGATTCTTGAGGTTGCTCTGTGACTTGCGCAGCCGAAGCAGTAGTTAAAAAACAGTCTTTAGTTGGTTTTAGTTCTCTGGTGCTCAAAACAATCCCACACGCTTTGGATTCAGCCTCCTCGTCTTTAGTTTGATCTGTTACAGTAGAAAAACTTTTTGACAGGCGAGCTCTATCCTCACAAGATACCTTAAGCGTAGTGTCATCAGAAGTCATTTTTGTAGTTTCAGGAGCAGGGCGTGTCAACCCTCCACCTTGTATCGTGAGAGGGGGCACGTTCAAATCCATATCTTGGCAAACCTCCGTGGAACTTCGTCTTCTGTGGAAGTATCTGTGCACATTTGAAGGCGAGAGCGATCTGTCACGCTCACTGAAGCGACGAACCGTGTGCTTCAACCTGAGCCTCCGTGGACTGAGTGACGAGTTTTGCCTGTTATACCTGAAACTAAATGCTCCTGGGGCTTGTGATGAATTTGAAGTCGGTACTGGTTTTTCTGCTTTAGGAGAGATATCCTTTCCTTCTTCGTTCACTAACTTGGAGCCAGGCAACCCTTTAATATCCATATCTGTTAACGAGTTTTTCCTTCCCTCAACCGCGGTTTGAAGATCGTTTTCTCCAGTTCTACTGGCTGTCGCCGACTTCCGGTATCCCATCAATCGGAGTATCTCTTTCCGGAGACAAGCATGAGCTTCGGCAGATACACTTCTGCCTCTAGGTGGTTTAGAACTTTCCTTGATGCTCTTGTAAATGCTCCCCTCTGTCAAAGATTCAGCTCTCCACTTTACATCTTGTGTGACAGGATTGACCCGTTCTGAGGTATCATTTCTTGCAGATCTGTCGTTAACAATTTGTGATGAAGTATTCTCTCTATTTTGCGTCGGAGCTTCAATTTGATCTTGTATATCTTTATTTACCGAGTCAATACTTTCATGCAGTTCCCGAATGTTCGATATCTCTTCATCAAGCGTGTCCACCAAATTTTTGTCATGCTCTTCTTCTGTTTCAATTTTTTCATCTCCTTTATTTTTTGACGACACCCTAGGTGTCTTTTGATTTTGAAGTTCGGTGTTGGCTTTACTTTTCCCTCTTCTTTGAAACGTTCCTGGAAGGCCAAAATCACTCAGTCTTAGCCTGTATCGCGAGGACTGGACGACTTTCCCAGCCGGTTCGCTTCTGTTCTCTTCCAGTGTATCTGCTTTCTTGTTACTAGAAGGAAAAACTCCCAAGCTTTCTGTGGAATCAAATGTTATCTTCTTGGCAAAAATAAACTGATTCACAGGTGTGGCAAACGAAACAACCTTAAGCAAGCCATCGCTTCTTGACCTTTGACCTTGAGATTTTGACATCGAACCCAGGGATGAATTATTGAGACACGTCTTCCAATCCGCGAACGATTGATCTTTTCCCTCCACGGCCATCTCCATGAAATCCTCCAGAGGGAGGACCACGCTCCGACCCCCCACACCAGTGGTGCTGCTGTTAGGGGGCGCAGCAATCACGAAAGCTGAGGTGGCGGGCGATGTGGGTTTGTACTTCAGACGTGCAGACGTAGAGTGCCGAGGAAAGTCGGCTGCATCATCACTGTGTGTGTCTCGAGACCTGGATCGAGTCTCCGATTTTCTAGGATATCTTAATCGATACCGCCCTCCCCTCGCCGCCGATCTGATCCGACTTTCTTTAGGACGCCAGTTTCGTTTCTTGCCAGCAACGAAAGATACTGGGCTACCCTTTCGACCTGCCGAGTCGATTCCCAGCAACTCATCTTCTCCGTCTGGGTCATCTTTTCCGCCAATAAACCTCTCCGTCTTAGCTCTAAGCGCCTCGACGTAACCTTTGAAATCATACGACGTTACGAGACCGAGGTTTTTGCGTGGAGGAAGCATTGCAGTATCTTCAACTTCGTCCTGTTGATCGTCTTCGGTAAGAAATCTTGAATTATCGCCCTGGTCATTAAGTTTTCCAGAAATGTCCTCCTCGTCCGAATAATTTTCACGCTCAGAACCATTGCTCTGTTCTTGCATGTTTTGTAAAGCCTTCACAGCGTCGGTATCCGATGTTTGGTTTACACTAGCTGATTTTTTATCACGTGAGGCATTGAAAACTCCAGCATCTCTTGTACCAATTTTTTGCCATAGTCTTTTATTACCTCTGCGAGCAAGAATTTGATTCATAATTGCTTCATTTAGAGAAGACCTGAACTTACTCTCCCCTTCGGCTATCTTTTCTTCAACAGATTCTCTGAGTCTCTCAGCGTCCACTACAAGCTTTGGTGCGGGTAACCTCGTATCCTCATGACTGTGGGCGCTGAAGTACCTGCCTCTCGAGATGAGCCCAGAACTGGTGTGTTTGGGCTGAGGTTTTATTGATGGGCCGTACTGCCCCTCACACTTCTTTGACGCAAAATTCGATCCCTTCATAAGTTTTGGTTCTTTCTTATTTTTTTTCTTCGATTTAGGCTGATTGCTTTCACTTTGTTCTTCTTCGGAGATTGCCCCTCTCGGATCCAAGTTTTGTTTTATTCCTGCATTTTGAGTTTCAATTATTGAAACTAGCTTGATATCTTTTGTAACTTTATCATTGCAGTTTGAGTCTTTAGAAGTTTTTTGTTTGTTGCCAGATTGCCTAATTGAGCTGTCTTTCGACCTTAGATACTGCATGTACTCGTTATCTTCACCTCGCTGATCAGATGATGCATTTGTCACTTGTTGTATGCTGTCATTGTACACGGTGAAACTTGAAATTCTAGACGCCCTTGCGAATCTCTCTTCTAACTGCAAGCTCCCACTCTTAGAATCCGAAGTGACATTGGTGGGTTTTTCATCCTTTTTTACCTCAAATTTTTCATCTGAGACTGTACTTGTGTCACTACACGCTTCATCAAGGTGGGAGTTGGTCTGTTCAGCAAAACGTGCGCCAAATTTAGACGCTTCGTCCTCGGGGGTGAGGTGTTTTGGAGTTGCGGCCCTTGGTAAAGGCGACGAGGAAGAGCGGTAACCTTTCACAGATGGCGCTGTTTGAATCCGGAAGTCGGCCACGCTAAACCGGAAAATGGGGACATCAACGACAGAGGTTGCGGCGGTGAGGGGTCTGTGAGGAAACAAGTCTTGCCATTGGACAGGTTTCACGTCTCTGGGGAGAAACAAGGAAGAAATTCACTTACAATGAAATTATTTGAAAGAATAGATGAAAATAAAATAATGTTGAAAAAAGTTCAATAGACTGTGAATGAATAAGTTTCAGGTTGAAATCTTTGTTAACTATAAATCAATTTGGATAAAAAAGGAAAAAAAAACATTGCCTATCCATAATTCTTGTTGCTAATGAGATGATATCGATGATTTGATTAAAATCACAAAGGTAAAAAACATTGAAAAAATCTTAATTGCGGTGGATATTTATCACAAAGTTTATGGTTATGAATTATAATATTCATGATGGGGATGCTTGTGGATTGGTATTGTTGGCGAAGGTGAAGATGATTGCGTTGGTAGTGATAATAGTTGTACTAATGAAATGATAATGAAGTGAGTGACAGCATAATGGACTTGGCGAAGCCCCCTGGTGTGGGGGCAGTCACCGTGGCTCCTCTTGGGGCCAATGATGAGCGCTAAGTGCTTGCTGCGGGCTGAGAGCAGTCCCGAACTGCTGCAGCAGCCAAGTAGGACAAGCTTGACGGGCTGAAGATACCATCGTGGGGAGTAGAGTCGGGAAAACCTGCATAGTCCGTCCCCTGATAATGTCCCTCACCCAGGCAACTCGGGCAGAAAGCTGTCGCGACCCTTCGAATACTGAAAGGTGATTAAAGTGATGCATATAACTGTGCCGATAATGATAATGATGATGTTGTTTATGAGACAATGATAATTATACTGGTACTTATAATTATGATGATGATAATTACGGTTTTGGTTGTGATTGCTGCGGTGATTGTTAGGTTAACCAAAAGTTTTGAAGTGTTTGAACTTTTGTTGTGGATCGAATCTATATAAGACCGGAAGTATGTACAGTGAATCGAATACTGAATATGCACTACTAACCTTTGCTCACGCTCATTGGCCAAAGAAAACCGTCCGGTTCCGAGAACCGTACAGTGGATCCTGTAGTGACGGATATGATCCGAGATATCTTCATAGCTGTGAGTCGGAGGGGGCGGATTCCGCATCTCAAGAGCTTTCTTCAACGCTTCAGCTCGGCATTGGCTGACGTCACGTCCGCCGCCATTGCTGTTGTATGTGAATGAGCTCCCCCTAGCAGCTGAGTTTCCGAAACTGATTGGCAAATTTGTGTCAGCTTGCCAAGTTCCTCTCGACGCCAGTGGGTTCATAACTCCTTGGTCTTGAGGGTAGGTTGGAAAAGAATTATAAGTTGTAACAGGCGATGTAGCACTGCTTGCTCTGGACGTTCTTGCGGACTGTTTTTGCGCGACAGACACGTAGACTTTAGGTAAGGGAAGCTCTAGCTGCCTCCCCAAAGCAAACGTTGATCTGATGTCGTTCGTGTTGGAGGTCAGAGTTATCAGGGCAGGCAAAGACGGCTTCTGGAAATGCGGGGGTTTTGTCACGCGAGTTGAATCTTCATCTTCATCCTCGTCCTCCCATCCCAAACCTTCCTCTTCTGCCGTCTCTTCTTCTCCTCGTTTACCCTTTTCTGATATTTTAGATCCTTTCCTTCCAAGGTTTTTTATCTTCACGTGTTTTCTAGATCCACTGCTTGTAACAAAAGTCCTCGCTCTGGCGGTCAACCTCAGCTTGGACCTTCTCGGCACGGAGTCCTCCACAGGCGTCTGGCTCCTCTGAGCGCCATACGGGGAGTTGTTGATGTTAGCAGACGTATAAAGACTCAAACGTCTGGGCAATGACTTGGATAACTGGTTAATCCGGGGAGTTCCTTTCTTTCTGGGAGATACTGTGGAATCTGGGGGATGTTTTCTGGGCGACCATCTGTCGTCGGTGAGCCAAGGACCGAAGAAATTACCTGAGCCCACAGGGGTGGGCTGTGCAAGGGGTGGACACATTGTGTCCGATATGGCGATAAGAGACTCCACTGCGCTCCCTGCCATGCTGTCTTTTATGATTTGCTTTAATCGACTACTTGGAGTGTGTGTGATGGAGGAACTGAAATGTCAAAGAAGTCAAAAAATAAACTTCGAATATACATTTCATACTAAATGATGTTAAAATTTAAAAAGAGATGAATTGAAATGTGTAAATAGTTATCGATTTCAGGAAATAAAGCTCAATTTTAATAAATCATAATATTTCTATTTGAGTACCATGAAGGAAAAGCTAAAGAGAGTTACACCGTTGGATATAGAATTTGTTAGAAATATAAAAATTAAAGTGTAACCTTTTTTACTTCTTTTTAAATGAAAAAAAAAACAACATGTTAGCTTTTAACTCCGTCACTTATTTTGATGTTTCACGAAAGTTTAACTGAATGATATTTTGAGTTATGTTTGAAAAAAAGATAATGTTCAAGGGACAGACCTCGGAAAAAGCTCAAATGAAAATTACCTTACTGTTTATGGCCAATAAATTTTTATTTCCTTTAAAAATTATTTCTAATTGCTTTTTGCCTGATCTTAAAGTGCAACCTCTCAAAATGTTTTTATGATAAATATGCATAAGTTAATACAAAAAAATGAAATAGAAAAAGTAAGAGAGTAAAATAAAAATGGTAATAAAAAATTGTTTTGAAACTTTAAACAAGGGTGAAAACTTATCTTAAACTTATCTGATAATCTATTCCAATTTCATAACGATAAATTATCAATAAATAAAAACGGAATTTGGCAAGTACTTAGGACTAAATTGGCTACTGATATTTCGCACACATTGAGGAACTCGGTAACTTACGCTCAGAGCCCTTAACTCTCCAGAATTATTTTATCTCCTGAGAGTGGTGAGTTTGGGGTCGCACTTAGTCTGCCCAGCGCTGCGTAACGGGGGCTGAAAAGCCTTTAATTATTTAGATACTTGTGAATAATATCACAAATATTCACAATCTAGATGTCTATAAGTTGAGTTGGGATATCACCTAGTCTGTCTAAAGATGCCTGGCGGGGGCTGAAAAGACTTGAACTATCATGCCAATGATAGGTAATATCACAAATGTTCTCACTCTAAGTGTTGATTAGTTCTGTAGTGGATAATTCCTACATTTTTCTGCACTAGAAGCCCGTCTTGCTTCAGGATTTCTAGTAAATGATCAGCCCGTTGTTTGAAGTTTACACAGTTGTGCTGACTGAGGCAAGACCACTGTTGTATAGGTAACCTTGGTATGGCGGATTATTACTGTGCATAGCTATGTTTATATGTACTACTATGTATTAGCGGAAGTTAAGGAAAAAAAAGGTTGACACAATAAGGCTGGACATTTTGGGGATGAGATAGCAAAGAGAGACACAAAGAGGAAGAGAGTGACAAAAAGGAAGCGAGAGAGAGAGAGAAATAGAGATAGGGAGAGAGAGAGAGAGAGAGAGAGAGAGAGAGAGAGAGAGAGAGAGAGAGAGAGAGAGAGAGAGAGAGAGAGAGAGAGAGAGAGAGAGAAAGCGAGATAGACAGGCAAAAATGAAGCGAGAGAGAGGGAGGTAGGACATTAATAAAGAAGGGATTGAGAAAGAGACAGAGGCGAAGAGCAAGCTAGGGACGAGAAGGGAAACCTATAGAGTGGGCGTGGCTATCTGATAGCCTCACAGAGCTAAGTAGATAATTTCAAGATTTAGTCTACGTAAGTCGTCTGATCTCAGAACCCTCAAGACCAAATCTTTGGAAAAACTTCTCCAGTTTTCTGTGGTTGGGGACTGGTCGGCTGTTAGCGCTCTAATCAACCGATCACTTGTGTTCACGTCTGGGGAAATTTTTACTCCGCATTTTTGTTCCTTGGGCTGTGCTGTCAGGAGAAAAATTACTTTTTGAAAGTTAGAACACGAAAGGTTCTTCCATTGGTATTTTAAGATTCCATTACTTTTGGTTCAGGGCCCGTTTAAGACTGTCTTCATTGTTTTTTGTTGTTTTTTTTTTATTTTATTTTTTGTGGCTTATTTATTACGATCTATATGTTAGATACATATAATTCTGGTGGTTTTTTTTTAATTATAATTTTTTTAAATTTTTGTTTTTATGGGGGAGGGGAGGGGGATGGAGAGGTGGAAGGTGCGATGTTTTGCTAATCTAGAGATGAGGCTACATGTTCTTAGATTTAGTCAATAGCCAAACGCTGATAACTTTTGTGATTTTTAATTTAATTAGAGCAAGTTATTTCTTTTTGTCGCAATGTTTTTTCCATTACTTTTAGGCGTGACAAAGGACTTTGCTGTGGATGGACTCCATCAACCTATCAATGCACCATTCAGTATATATTCACGGGTTAATTAGCGTTCAGTTTGTTTTTCTTATTTTCCTTCGCTCAAAAATAAAATACTTGGCGTCGATGTAATTAGGCAACGATTGCAAATCCAATCTGTCATTAAAAATATTCATAGGCAATATTAACGAATACAAGATTAGAAGAATGAAAAATTTAACTTACGCTTAAAAATTAAAAAAAATACTTAAGTTCAATCTACATCATCTTCATCAGCGGGAATATAAGATTTTCTGCTATCTGCTTCCTCGATGAATATTTTTAGGCCAAAATCATTTAATGATGAACCGACTATGGTTTAAAACACAAACTTGCTTTTGAATTCTGGAAAAAGTTATTTTCTTTCGTAGTAAATAATTACGATTTATATTAAAAAAGATTCCTTGGTTGGAAGTGATTTAATAAAGAATGTAACATCATGGAGAAACATAAAACACAACCGTAAATCATAAGTGTGCGACATGTCAAGTGCTGTCTTAAGGGAAATAAACGCGTCTTCAAAAGGGAGGAGAAATTCTGTGAGTTTTCAACTTTGTCAGTTGTTACAGCAACAAGTCTGCATGATTTAGGACAGGAGCAATTGAGATCGAGAACATAAATACTCGTAACTCAGAGACGACTCTGTTTAAACAGTAATAAGTCGTCTGTCGAAAAAATAATAATGGTTTAAAATTGCCATCTTGTTTTTGTGCTGTTGTTGCAACAGCTTGATTTGATAGAGATATTTGTTCTAGAGAATATGATAATGTGTCAGAAAACTAACCTATCATTATTGCCTTAAAACTGATTTTTATCAAGGATTGTTTATTTCCCATAATGATAAAATGTTAAATGGTATCTGTGAAATCCACCTAAATCCTATTAAAATATTTTCATTGCGACATCCACGGTTTTTATCCACTATTGAGATTTTTCTTCTTGTGACCATTGTGGTAAATCTATGGACATTTTAAACACCACTTGGGCCATGGATGAAATGTTTTATGAAGTGCATACGTCATACTGTGGGCTATTAACAATCATTAATGCAAACACTATGCTTATAGCGTAACTGCATACTCTGAACACATCATTGTAAGCACTTTTTAGTATAGTATAGATTATTGCGCTTGGTTCTATAAATCTTTCTAATTATAATTTAAATAGTAAATGAAGCCATGAACACATTGTACAGATAACAGAAAACAGATGTTCAAAATACTAGCAGATGTATTCGCAATTATCCTACATTTGACTTTTACGCTGCAAGAGCCATATAGGTGGCTGTGAAGAGCTTATCTTCTACATTATAACTATACATGTAACAAAAAATGTTTACAGCAAAACTTTGGAAACGCAAAAAAAAAAAAAAAAGAAAAACAACAGAAAGGTGCGCGCGTATTTTTTTTTCATCTAAAAGCTGTTACAAGATCATCTCTAACACACTCAACAACCTAAACCCTTAGAGAGCATTTATTTTCTCTTTAAATACAGCAATTGTAGTTTTTCTTGTAACATGTCTTAAAACGATAAAAGTGAAAAAAAAAATAATTAGGAATCGGGCATAACCACAACATGAAGTTCAATGCGAACGTTTGTAATGAAAACTTGTTGAAAAATATTTTTTAATTTATTTACATGATCCTACAGGAATGTTCAAAAGTATATAAAAATATTTCTGTTCAAGGTTTAATGATAAGATAAAATTGGTTCTCAGTCACAGGTATTATTCACAGAACAAATCAATACTGTGCACTTTAAAAAACAAATTAACATAACATGACGACCCGCTAGCTTCAGGTAAAACGACTCATTTCGTTTATTGAGTTGAGGATGTCAGAATATTTCTACCGAAAAAAAAAACAACAACCTGTTAATCACGCTTTAAACCACGGAATAAATGTCAGAAAGGTTGCTTTTGGTACGATTGAAATTATTTTGATTTTTTTAAAAATACAAAACCATATAGACAATAATATTTTGATCCTTGATTGGTTACAGGCGCTGTGTTTTTTTTTTTTAAACTTTATTTTAACCCCCCCCCCCCTCCCCATTTAAAAAAAAATAGAAAAAAAAATGTAAAAAAAATTCAAGCAAAAAAACTCCCCCAAAACATGACACTTCAAAGCGCAGCATAGTCGCTGATACGAGCTTGTTTACTTAAGACAATCAATTCCTATTATTTAACTTCCCTTGCCCTGCTCTATCGTCTTGGCTCCGTTATTGTTTTCTAGCAAAGCGCAGCACATGCTGTGAAAGGCCTGAAGAGCATGGCGGCTCGATATCTCAGGACTCCTTGACAAGCGCACATGTGTCGGTGTCCAATTTACATCCTGGTCTTGTCCTATCATTCATCAAATTCTAGCGCAGCCGATGGTTGTTGCTGTGGCCAGGTACTCGCATTCTGGCACCTCCATCAGGACACAGTGACCACCGGTGATATGGTGGTGGTGGTGGAGGTCGTGGCGGTGATGTTGCCGAGGAAGGCGGCAGGGTTGGTCTCCAGGTCAAAGAAAGCGTTTCCCCAGGTGGCAGTGGCGAACAGCAGAAGTGGCACACAGGCTGCGTTCAGGAAAATCCCGGTCTTCACCTGGCGGTTGGCCGGAACGGAAAGGGAAGGGGAGATAACACCGACATGTTTATTTAGTTGGCGTGAAGATCTATGGTGAGTTTGATTCATCGAGTATTTATTTTGTTTGATTTCTATAATGATACAAAATCTATTAAGGGCTTTATTATACCGCAAAGTCAGATTAAGATGTTAAGAAAATGTTTTTGTTATATCAAAGGCTTGCGTTAAAAAAGTATACCTTATTATTTCTTAGTACAGCAATGCAATGACATTATCAGTTTGTAAATCATTACCATGGCTACGTTTTAAGGGCATAATTATCTCAATTTTTTCAAATAGTAAACTGTCAACAAGTATTACACAAAGAGAAAAGTTTTAAATATCGATTGATGGAGGATTGGTGTAACTATATTAAACGTGCGTCCATTAAAAGTTGAGTCAAGATCCATCACACTGAGTTTACAATTTATCAAGGCGAATAAATAACCACCACTTTGTGAACATTCTAAAAGTTTACAAATTTTGTCTTACGCGCAACGGAACTGATTAGATGCGAAGCTATGGAACTATCTGTGGAAACTCACACTGATTGCTGCCGGGCATGACCTTAAACCAAGCAGAGTGTACCTTAGGGCGAGTTTGGCAGATATTAAATGACACAACTGAAAAAAATGGCTGCTATTTGGCTTAGCTCATACAAAATTTTTCCTCTAATGCAATTCATCCAAATCAGGTTATTATGAAAGCTATTTTAATCATTAAAATAATAATCGTATACATTTTTTCTCGTAATACAAAATAGCTCCAAAGACTACGACTTACATGGGGGAAAAGATTATCAATCCTTGACAACACATTATTCAAGACAACATCAAGTTATATTTTCTTTGCAAAGTAGTTAAATGTCAAATAAAAAAAATAAACATTTCAAATACTTGTTGAAAATTTAAATTGCTGTTCAAGATCTCTCCACTTAAAATGAAATTTTCGTTTATAATATAAATATATTTTTTTTCTTTGATCTTTTTCAGACATTAGTGATTAAGAATATCGTTACTACCTTGCCAAATTTATGACGCCATAAATAAAGTCTAAACCCGTTTTTGATGAAATTTTTGGTTAGCAAATGGTTTGCAGTCCTATTGCGATGTATAAATCTGTTTCTTTGCTTTCATATCTCGTAACGACGTTTCGGTGCTTTGCACAAATCAATTCGTTAACAGTTCCGATGTTAAATCGATGCCTTGATTGCACAGAAAAAACTTTACCCAATGCAGGCATCTAAGTATTTTTTTTCCTTACAGCTCATCTCAATAACTTGTAAAGCGGGTTTTGGCGGCTTACCATGTCGATAACTTTGATGTCTCCGTAGGAGAAAACGATGGCATTGGGAGGAGTCGCCACGGGTAACATGAACGCGAAGGAGGAGGAGATGGTGGCCGGGAACATGAAGAACAAGGGGTTCACCCGTAGACTGATTGCCTGGACGGTGGAGCAGGGAAAAAAACCCATTGAATTTTCTAAATATAATTAGCTCTATATAAAAAAATATACAAAAAAGGAAAAAAAAATCGACAAAACAAAACAAAGTTAAAATTTACAGTGTAAACCTTGCGCCTTAATTGTCAGTTTTTAATCACCTCTATTTGTGGCGCCTTTCTCTACTGATAGATTATCGACTTTGATATCTCGAAGGCCGCGGTTCGAACCCTGTCTAGGCCTGAATGTTCGTTAAGTCATTTTAATTTAAGGAATGAAAATTACACCAGAGCTACGAAAGATCGTGTCATTACCATAAGATGCCGTGCCAATTTTTGAGGCTTTTACTTTCTGAGTGAGGAAACGACATTCATTGTTGATGGCTCGGAAGCAACCTTTGTGAACTTCTTTTTATTTATTGGTGGGTTTAGAGTTATGGGACAAGAGCTTCTTTCCTCACCGACATGCCCCTCTTCGAGCATTTAGGAAGTTTCTAGGTGCATTCTATTGGGAGGCTACTTAGCCTGGAGTCTAAGTGCCTTCCAGAACTCTTCACAACCCCCTTTTCCCCCCCCCCCCCCCCCCCTTCTAAGCCCTTAAATATAAAGTGCCTTGCAGGATGGTCTATCCATGTGGAAAAAAAATCATTTCAGTGTTATAGTTGTGAGATCAATAGTAACAAAAGATAACTGTTATGCATTGGAGTCTGATTTATGCTTACCCTTTGGTTTAGGCTAGTCTCTCGAGGACTCAGATATACAAGTTTTTTAGGAGCCCAAGTTTGTCTCATTTCTAGATTCAAAATCTAGTCTCGGTTAGTCTTGGGTTAGTCTTGGTTTATCTCGTATTAGTCTCGGATCAGGATGAGGGTTCGAAAATCTTCCCCTATGTATACCCATGTATGCCAAGCCTGGAATCTAGATGCCCTATAAGTGTAGACTGCTTAACCTCTCCCTTAAAAAACAACAAGCAACAAGCAACAAACCACTATAAGTATTCGACCTCACCATCTGCGATAGTATAGGCATCAGCAGTGTCGCTACCGCCGTGTTACTCGTGACCTCAGTGGCGAAGACGGTAATGTAGCAGATTATAACCAGGATGGCCCAGTTGTTCAAATCCTGCAGCACCAGGAGCCTCTCTCCAACCCACGCAGACAGACCAGATCTCTGAAAAGGGCGGCTTAATTAACTCATAATTATTCGGATGGTGTGGAGACTTTGAGCGGATTCATTTAACCAGTTCACATCAGTTGGGCTAATAAATTCAAACATTTGAACATGGCTGCATTCCATTCTACTATATATATATGATTTTGGTCAAAATATATAAAGGAAATAAAATATTTATCTAAAAAAATCATTTTACATCATCAGAAAAAAAAATATCAAATAACAACTAGAAGCTATTTTGAAAAAAATTAGCCATGAGACACACAAGAACACACAAAATTATTACATGGCGAAAGTAGTATGTATATAAAATTATATATATATATATATATATAATAAAAACTTTAGAAATCATTAGCACTATCTGCTTTTTATTTCTTATTATTTGAACATATTACTTTTACCATGTAATAATTTTGTGTGTTCTTGAGTGTCTCATGGCTAATTTTTTTAAAAATAGCTTCTAGTTGTTATTTGATATTTTTTTTCTGATGATGTAAAATCATTTTGTTAGGTAAATATTTTATTTCCTTTGCATATTTTGACTAAAATCATTCAAATTATGATACATTAAGAATTGTCGAGAAAGCATGCATATGACAACTTCATCTTAGGCATTTGTATCTATAAATGTGTGTGGCAATTTCAGGTATGCGGGTAAGGGTTTGGCAAGTCTGCAGTGAACACAATACCCAGAGATGGCCTTTGTTTTTTACGTCCACACCTTATTCAGATGGTGATAGAAAAAAAAAACAGTTAAAGATCCAATATCTTTTTCTTAACTTTGGTGTGATATAGTTTGATGTCCAGGATACAGTGTTATGAGAAGACTTACATTTTTCAAGTTGTAAAACCTCTAAATCATTTCGTCAATCCAAAAATATTGACTTTAACCAGTAGTGCAAACTGTCTAAAAAGATTCCTGAATGTGTTTAAGTTTCACAACCACGGATAAAGCGAGGCTGAAAAACTGTACAAAGTTTCGGCGATGTCAGTTCGAATGCGCTGCAGAGTAGTTCATTCTTCAATCTCTTTATTTTTGTCTTTCAGCCTCCGTCAGGTGGAGACAAAATCGAAAATATTATAGTTTACCTCTGAAGCAACAGCGATGGCAAAGCCTCCCCCCAAGAGCAGGTAGATGTTCCACGGCATCTTCTCGTGGACTGGTTGCCAGGTCAGAAGCGGCTTGATGCTGCTGTAACCAGCTAGGTAGAAAATATTAAAAAAGGTAGGGAAAGCTTACAAAGATTTAGATTGATAGACAGATAGGAAAAATGGTTCGATGAAAATAAAACTAGTTAGATTAAGAGATAGACAAATGGATAGATAGAAAAATAGGTAGATAAATATATAAGCAGGTCAATGATAACTTATCTCTCCTCCTCCTCCTTCTTCTTCTTCTTCTTCTTCTTCTTCTTCTTCTTCTTCTTCTTCTTCTTCTTCTTCTTCTTCTTCTTCTTCTTCTTCTTCTTCTTCTTCTTCTTCTTCTTCTTCTTCTTCTTCTTCTTCTTCCTCCTCCTCCTCCTCCTCCTCCCTCTCTTCTTCTTCTCCCGTTTAATTTTCATTAAAGGCAAATTTAATGCAAAGCCGGTGACGATGATCCCTCTTACCAGGTCTGTTGTTATGAAAATCCTTGGTAAATATGGCTGGTAGAGTGCTCGGAAGTACAAAGAGCAAGATGGCTGCCAGCGTAGAAGGGGTGGAATCACTCACAAACCTAAAGCAGCGGTCGGAATTACATTCTGTATTATGCGATCAAACATAGATCCAGGAAGACTGAACTAAAGAAAGCATCAAATTAAATTACATCAAAGATTGATACTTTATATTTGTTGTCTTTTTCTATGGCAGTATTTGAATATTTTATGCTTCACTTTTCACAGATCAAAATTCATTTAGCTTCTTTTAGCACGCCCCTTTTTTCCGTCACCAAAATGCATCTTGGCAATGTCGATGTCTGGCACGTCATTATTTTCATCTCCAGATCTTACTTATCTCATTCCGACAAACAATACTGTGTACATGAAAGTGACCGACTTTCTAAAGTGCCTCTCTCTCTATTTCTCTCTCTCTGTCCCTCTCTCTCTCTCTCTCTCTCTCTCTCTCTCTCTCTCTCTCTCTCTCTCTCTCTCTCTCTCTCTCTCTCTCTCTCTCTCTCTCTCTTTCTCTCTTTTTCTCACTATATATATATCTTCTCGTTTCTCATGTTCTACTTTTCGCTCCCCTTCCTCTCTCAACTTTCTCTTTGTTTCTGTCTCTGTAATCCATCAATCTGTCTTCTTTCTCCTCTGTCTGTCTGCCTGCCTGTCTGTCTGTCTGTCTCTGTCTCTCTGTCTGTCTGTCTGTCTGTCTGTCTGTCTGTCTGTCTGTCTGTCTGTCTCTCTCTCTCTCTCTCTCTCTCTCTCTCTCTCTCTCTCTCTCTCTCTCTCTCTCTCTCTCTCTCTCTCTCTTTGCTATGTGAAAAAATATGCGTTTTCAAGACATTTCGATCTATATATGGTACTCAATGCTACTTTGAAAAATCAAGCCCAATCTTTGGGGTCGTGTCCTACCCTTCAGGGAACCAGTCCCCCCATCCTCCCCCGCCTCCCAGGTTCCGTGTGATCCAGGCCAGCACCAGCGTAACGAAGCAGGTCAGGACGGAACCTTGAGCAAAGCTGGAGACAAGTGGATTCGGGATGGGACGGCAACAAAATGAGATAAATGGTTTCAGGATGGGATGGCAACAAAATGAGATAAATGGATATAGGGTGGGACCGCAAAAAAAAAAATGAGATAAATGGTTTCAGTATGGGATGGCAACAAAATGAGATAAATGGATTCAAGGTGGGAACGCTACAAAATGAGATCAATGGTTTCAGGATGGGATCACAACAAAATGAGATAAATGGTTTCAGTATGGGAAGGCAACAAAATGAGATAAATAGATTCAGGGAGGGAACGCTACAAAATGAGATAAATGGTTTCAGGATGGGATGGCAACAAAATGACATAAACGGATTCGGGATGGGACCACAACAAAATGAGATAAATGGATTCAGGATGGGACCACAACAAAATGAGATAAATGGATTCAGGATGGGACCACAACAAAATGAGATAAATGGATTCAGGATGGGACCACAACAAATTGAGATAAACGGATTCAGGATGGGACCACAACAAAATGAGATAAAAGGATTCAGGATGGGACGGCAACAAAATGATATAAATGGATTCAGGGTGGGAACGCTACAAAATGAGATAAATGGATTCAGGGTGGGAACGCTACAAAATGAGATAAATGGTTTCAGGATGGGATGGCAACAAAATGGCATAAATGGATTCAGGATGGGACGGCAACAAAATGAGATAAATGGTTTCAGGATGGGATGGCAACAAAATGAGATAAATAGATTCAGGATGGGACGGCACCAAAATGAGATAAATGGATTCAGGATGGGACCACAACAAATGAGATAAATGGATTCAGGATGGGACGGCAACAAAATGAGATAAAATGATTCAGGATGGGACCACAACAAAATGAGATAAATGGATTCAGGATGGGACCACAACAAAATGAGATAAATGGATTCAGGATGGGACCACAACAAGATGAGATAAATGGATTCAGGATGGGACCACAACAGATGAGATAAATGGATTCAGGATGGAACCACAACAAAATGAGATAAATGGATTCAGGATGGGACCACAACAAGATGAGATAAATGGATTCAGGATGGGACCACAACAAGATGAGATAAATGGATTCAGGATGGGACCACAACAATATGAGATAAATGGATTTAGGATGGGACCACAGCAAGATGAGATAAATGGATTCAGGATGGGACCACAACAAGATGAGATAAATGGATTTAGGATGGGACCTCAAGATGAGATAAATGGATTCAGGATGGGACCACAACAAGATGAGATAAACGGATTCATGATGGGACGGCAACAATATGAGATAAATGGATTCAGGATGGGACCACAACAAGATGAGATAAACGGATTCATGATGGGACGGCAACAACATGAGACAAATGGAATGTTCTTCGTAGGTTTTTCTTTTATCTTGCTTTTCCGAATATAAGACTGGTTTGAGCAACAGATAGTAAATGCTATATCAATTTCTCGCGGTCATAGTTTCAAATTAGTCCAAAGATTAGGGCTGATGACTTATTTGTATCTGTTCTTCAAGAAACAATTTTTTTTTATTAATCCTTTCTTGAGATTTCATTTATTACATTTAGTTTAAATCTTTGCTAAAAAGATTTAAAAAAAAATAAATATAAATACGATAAAGAAATCTCATTTAGACTTGACTAAATTTTAAAATTTCTTCAATAATGTCGACTTTTGTATTTCATTAAAAATCAAGATTTTATTCAAAAAGACTATTAAGTCACATCTAATCCATATAATTATTTAATTTTCTTTTTTAGGCATAAAAGACAAAAAAAATTAAATAAATAAACAATGCGCAAATGAAACAAATACTTATACCAATTTGGTATTCATACGGAAGCTTACGTCACAGGTCCCATCTTGATGTATTCTTGCGCAATCATTTCTTGAACTCGCTTGATCGTTTCTGCGTCATCTTTCTCTCCACACCCACATCGCCCACAACAGCCTCTGATTGGTTAATAAAGTATTAAAGGGAGGGGCTACATATGAATGGGAGGAGCTACTCACGTAGCATCTAAAGAGACGAAAGCTGGTCGAGTCTTCTGAGAAAATGGATGCTGGAAATTTGCACTTAAGTTATTATTAAAAAGTAAGAAAAACGATATGTAAATAATTTAAAAGTTTTTCTTCGGACTATTTGTAAGGCATAAATTGAACTATGACATTCCTGAGTTTGAATTGTTAGACTTAAATCCATTATCTAACTTCATGTTTGGCATGGGTAGTCTCATTTACACCTACATCGCTCACCCACACCTACAGCACTTTCCTACACTACTCACCTACGTCTATAGAACTCAACCTCAACAACACCTACTGCACATAGTTACTCCTACAATACTCACCTACGCCCACAATAATCACATACACCTACAGTACTCTACTACACCTACAGTGCTCACCTACACCTATAGCACTCACCTACAGCACTCACCTACACCTACAATACTCACCTTCTCATCTACACCTTCTACAATCACCTACCTCAGCTTAAATCACTTACCCTTGCAATTCTCACCAACACCTACAATTCTCACCAACATCTACAGTTCTTACCTACACCTCAAGTAGAAAAAGATGAGCCAGGCCCACATGATTATCACTGCGATCAAAGAGAGCGGAAGGCCAAAAACGAGCCAGGTGGCAAAACTCACAGGTGATCTCAACCCGTACTGTCGGAACAGCCTGGATGATGAAGTAGAAACTGTTAGGTGAGGGACCGAAAAAAACTATTATTATTATTTAACAATAATAATAATTATTATAATAATAATTATAGTAATAGTAATAATAATAATAATAGTAATAATAATAATAATAATAATAATAATAATAATAATAATAATAATAATAATAATAATAATAATAATAATAATAATAATAATAATAATAATAATAATAATAATAATAATAGTAATAATAATAATAATAATAATAATAATAATAATAATAATAATAATAATAATAATAATAATAATAATAATAATTATAATAATAATAATAATAACAATAATAATAATAATGGCTATGGTATTAATTTCTATTTCGTTATCATTGTTGATCGAGGTGATGATAATTTTGACACAAAAAATGAAATTAGCAATTCTAAAATTTGGCGATCATCATGGTGGATGATGATGATGATAATAATGATAATCACAACGAAAAAGCACATTTATGAGTCCTACACTCTAGCTTCGCTTAATAAAGATATAAGCAAATTTTTTACAAACACTTTTATTTGCATAACTCTGATACTGGTCAGTCATGCAGGCAGCACCACCTACTGATTAGAAGCAGCGAAGAAGACCAGGTTCGGGCCTGTCCCCGTCAGGCTGCCGATACCGCCAATGTTGGCGGAGTAGGCCACGGCCAGGGAGATGGCTTTCTTCAGCCTCACGTACTGGTCGTCCTCCTCAGCGCGGTCTCTCTCTGGAGCTTCCTCCGTCTCGGTGCTAGATGAGAATAAAGAGAAACTAAGAGATGGGTCAATATAGATGCTAGTAGGAGCCCTTGACGGGCCTGTTGAGAAACAAGAATAGTCGATCTGAATTTTTTTTTTCACAGCTGGTTAACATAGCTCTGAAAACTTAGAATGAAGGAAGAAAACAAAGATAAGGAGGAATTATTATTATAATAATGACGATAATATTAGCTTCAGAGTTATCCGATTTACGTCTTTTCTTATGCTGAACTCATAATGATTTGCCCGGGCTTAAAGACATACAGACGGAAGAAAGAAAGAACCTTTAAAGCAACCAGGGAGTAGTATTATATCATCTCAACTCCCACATCCTTAATGCCTGTTCCCAGATCCTCCATCGTCTCTATCCATTTTTTAACTGATATCTCAAAATCCACTCACCCCACATGATAACCTGCCTCGCCGTTCAGCTGGAGATCTGAAGACCGTTTGGTCACGTGACCTTCGTTGCCCACTCGCTTGAACTGCTGCAGCAGGGCGTGGACAATGGTCATCATCATAGCAGCCGTTGCGGTGTTGGAGATCCACATGGACAGGAACCAGGAGACCAAGATGATGCCAAGCAAAAGTCTGAGGTACAGAGAAGAGACCTTCAGTTAGATGAGCACTACAGCATTTCTCACTAACCGATGTTAAGTTAAGTGTTTTAAGATTTTCGCTATCGTTAAATGGAATGACTGCACTAACTCTACAATAAATGTAAATCTTGAAGTTCATTAAAAAAAGAAGAATTTCAGTTTTTACGAATATTAAAAAAAAAAAAAGAAAAGAAAAGCTATTGAGGGGTTGAGACAATACCTGAGAGAGGAAGAGATGTAAAGATAGAAAAGTAGGTATAGAGATAGAGATAGATAGGCAGACAGAGAAAGATAAGGGTGAGAATTAAGGAGAGTTAATGAGTTAAAAATATCTTTACATGTGAAGTAATGTTACGGACAAAGAAGCCACGGGTTGTTTCAAGAAAATCAAAATCTATGCAAAGAAAAGGGGTCTATTATTCTGTGCTTTATTCAGAAAACAAGAAGTGTTAATGTCCAACGCTATCCACAGACAACCATTCACATAGGAGCACCGAAGTGTATTTCCGTTTGTTAGAATTGCAAATCTTACAGCTCTGATTCAGTAACATCCGATTAAGCAATATGTTGCCAGCAAGAACGTTTTGCGTTGTTTAGAATCAGCACAATATTATGAGTTGTAGGGTACACCGTCTATCAGAATAAAGAGAACATAGAACACCTTTTCGGTTCAGCTCCGACTATTTTCAGGACCAGCAGGGCTATCCGTCTATGCACATCCCACACCTCTACTGCTATGGCAACCACAAGACCGCCCACAAACAACATGGAGGTGTCCTTCATAGAAAAAAAAAAATTTCATTTGGTGCAGTATGTCAAAATGCTTATCTCTCTTTAAGAAACAATATTGTAAGTTATATAGGATAAAAGTATGAAACAATATGAATATAGAAAAAAGTTAAGAGTGTAACAAAATAAACATTCCACAAATAAGACTGCAACAATTTCATATGGTAAAGAAGATAACGAGAACAAAGGTCGCGAGTAAACTTATTTATATTCTCGATATTTTATAACAAACATCATTAGTACATAAGAGTCCTCTTTAAGCTATCAGGAATGCCATTTGAGTAAACAATTATTTACGATGAGATAAAAGAACGGATTATCGCATTAATGCCTGACGATTTTTCTGGATTAAACACTGTCTGTATCGACAGTGAAATCTGGAAATTAAATGCGCTCAAAGTTTCTATCATTTTTGCATGAAAAGCGAAAAACAATAATTAGGGTATTTTATCCATGCTTCATTCCAATTTCTTTGGAGTGAATGCTAGACCCTAACAGCAAAAGTTGATGGTCAACTTCAAACAAAGTTTATGCCTACTGGAAAATTCATTGGTCATCTCATTTATGCGCAGAGCTAATCAGCAATTATGAAATAAAAAAAAAAGAGGTAGATGCCTTTAATTCCGTAACAAAAAAAAATTAAAAACAATATACATTTCAAGTTAAGAAAGGAACAAAATCCAAACCCCGACGTTTTAATTCTGAACCGATCCACCTAGGACGTACGTTAAAGTACTGCGCCGATACGTCATGGGCCCTCATAACACCCAGAGCCGGAAGTAATACAACTGGCAGCAATGACGTCACAGATAGAGGAAATACTTCTGTTGTCCAAAACACGGCCATTATGATGATGACGTAAGCACAACGTGCTTGATTCTGGTACTACAGGAAAAAAAAAGTTGATTTGAATGTATTATTATGTTTTATATCCATACAAAATAGAAGCATAGAAATGATAGTATTATTATCATGAAAGTTCCATTACATTACAGACAAGTCCTAATTTTTTTTTGTAACTTTCCAGTCTTAAAATCAAAGTATTTGTCTTTTCTTCATATCTTGGCTTTTCATCTTACTTGCTTTAGCATATTTCTAATAGCTTTTTAGTGTTACCAATAAATGGCTTTTATGACAAGCAACATAAACTTATCATAAAAAAATGATATAAATTTTTAAACTGATAAAAAATATGCGGAGCGGTAAACAGGAATGAGGGGAGGGGGGAGGGGGTAGAAGGAAATAAGCTGACTGTACTGACCGGTTCCCCTATGCTGAGGGCGAGAGGTAGGAGGACCAAGGGAAGTAAGAACACCAGCAAGATATACCAGGAGGACAGAAGGTGCTTGGTCAGGGACAGACCCTCGTGGTTCACGTCCTCCTCCTCTACCTCCACCACAGGCTCCTCTGGCGCAGCAGGCGATGACTTGTCCTGGCTACTCGTGCTTGAATAGTAGTAGTAGTAGTAGTAGTAGTAGTAGTAGTAGTAGTAGTAGTAGTAGTAGTAGTAGTAGTAGTAGTAGTAGTAGTAGTAGTAGTAGTAGTAGTAGTAGTAGTAGTAGTAGTAGTAGTAGTAGTAGTAGCAGTAATAGCAGTAGTAGTAGAATTAGTAGTAAAAGCAGCAGTAGCAGTAGTAGTAGAAGTAGTAGTAGTAGCAGAAGTAGCAGTAGTAGTAGAAGTAGTAGTAGTAGCAATAGTAGCAGTAGTAGTAGAAGTAGAAGTAGTAATAGTAGTAGTAGTAGTAGAAGTGGCAGTAGTAGAAGAAGTAGTGGAAGTAGCAGCAGTAGAAGTAGTAGTAGTAGTAGTAGTAGTAGTAGTAGTAGTAGTAGTAGTAGTAGTAGTGGTAGTAGTAGTAGTAGTAGTAGTAGTAGCAGTAGCAGTAGTAGTAGCAGTAGTAGTAGCAGCAGCAGTAGCAGTAGCATAGCAAGTAGTGGTAGTAGTGGTAGTAGTAGTAGCAGTAGTAGTAGCAGTAGTTGTAGCAGCAGCAGCAGCAGTAGTAGTAGTAGTAGTAGTAGTAGTAGTAGTAGTAGTAGTAGTAGTAGTAGTAGTAGTAGTAGTTGTAGTAGTAGTAGTAGTAGTAGTAGTAATCATGATGATAGTAGTAATAATTTTAATAGTAATGATAATGAAAATGCAGTAGTAATAATAGTAGTAGTAGTAGTAATAGTAATAATAGTAGTAGTAGTAGTAGTAGTAGTAGTAGTAGAATAATAATAATAATAATAATAATAATAATGATAATAATAATAATAATAATGATAATAATAATAATAATAATAATAATAATAATAATAATAATAATAATAATAATAATAATAATAATAATAATAATAATAATAATAATAATAATAATAATAATAATAATAATAATAATAATAATAATAATAATAATAATAATAATAATAATAAACAATAATACTTTCCCTATCTTCTGTAATGCTAAAAGAGAGCACACCAAAAACAGATGTCTTTGTCACCTAACAATTAGTTTTTTTAAGGTCAGAATTAATTCTTAATACATGGAAATCCGTTCCTTTTTTTTTCAGCTCCCGTCATGCTGAAGAATAGGGATGGTTAAATGAGATATTATTCCGCCACCAAAATAGTCCAAGCCAGGATTCGAACCACGGTCTTCTTTATTGTCTACTCATCGCTCAACTGAATGAGCTAAAAACTAAATATCTTCCAAACATATTGAAATAAAAATAAACTTACCCGGGTTTCTCTTCATTCTCCACCGTGTATTCGTTCTCTTTCTCATCATCGAACCAGTTGCCGTTGACTAAATTCATTTCATAGCAACTGTTGCGAGAAAAAGTCGCCTCATCTTCGGTCATAACCGGTTCTTCTGTATCGTCCAGGTCAAATGAGTATCCATGGTTGTCCATGATCTTTAGAGAGAAGCCGAGTCTAAGTGCTGGGGGATTCTTTCTTGTCTTCTGGTATTATTATATTGGATCCGGAATCGATACATAGGAGATTCGGTAGATCCAAATATTCTACCTGTAGAAATCAAGTTTGTCACTGTTTCACACTGCGATGCTTGAATTAGATCGTGAGGAAACGTAGACCATTGAAATAGTTCAAACTGAAAAAAAACCTAAACAAATTTTTCTCTGTTTCTGAATTGTACAAAATGAACAGCCGATGTAATGTGAGATAGTCATTTCAAAGGAATATTGACATACAATTATCCTAATAATTCTTCTTCTTCTTCTTCTTCTTCTTCTTCTTCTTCTTCTTCTTCTTCTTCTTCTTCTTCTTCTTCTTCTTCTTCTTCTTCTTCTTCTTCTTCTTCTTCTTCTTCTTCTTCTTCTTCTTCTTCTTCTTCTTCTTCTTCTTCTTCTTCTTCTTCTTCTTCTTCTTCTTCTTCTTCTTCTTATTCTTCTTCTTCTTCTTCTTCTTCTTCTTCTTCTTCTTCTTCTTCTTCTTCTTCTTCTTCTTCTTCTTCTTCTTCTTCTTCTTCTTCTTCTTCTTCTTCTTCTTCTTCTTCTTGTTGTTGTTGTTGTTGTTGTTGTTGTTGTTGTTGTTGTTGTTGTTGTTATTATTATTATTACTATTATTATTGAGCCGATACTGAATCGATTAAACTGCCACCTTTGCTTAATTGACATTGGGCAAATATTTCGTTACCTAAAGTATTAAATAATGTTTCTTCTTATTTTTATCTACGTAAATCGAAGCAAACGAAAATAAATTACAACAATAGACTACTCGATTTTTGATTGATTCAGAACAGATGAAAAAGCTCCAACAGAAGGGAAGAAACGCAGAGTATTTAAAGCAAAATAATTATATTTCTTACCTTTTCTATTGCATGACGCTCATGTATAAATCATCTAGAGGCGTATACTACGTAATAAAATAAATTATTTGAGGTAAAACTTATTTCCCATTACTATTATTATTATGCGACTAATAAATCCTTAATGTAAGCTGTAGGCTTGATAAATTAAAAACTTGTGTTAAGAAAGGAATAAAATATCTAAATGATTTGGAGTGATTAAGCCATAACACTATCCGAACTTAGTTGTGACTGCTTCAGGACATTTAATCGAAGTAAAATCTTGATCAGGGAATGATACAAGAGTTTCAATTAAACCTACGGAAAACGAAACTAGAGACAAACAACAAGTTAAAACGTGACCTGGCGATCTTGCGAGGGATCATGTCAAAGCGAACTGTAAACACATTTATTTCTGACTTTATGTCCTAAGTAGAAAGTAGACTCTCCTTTCCGAACAAAATTAAATGTTTAGATGTGCTTTAAAAAACAAATAAACGTTTGCAAAGGATAAATATAGCGTCAAAAATAGTTTGAACAAGCTTTTATTCTCGTTTTGGAGATTGCACTTAGAAGAACTTAGGCTATTCGGAATTGTTAAGTAGGTTTGGGGCTGAGCCAGTCGACAGGTGACATTTCTAAACAATCGGTCCGGGAAGATAAATACGGCAAGTTTGCGCCTAACTATAGTTTTGAACTTTATCCACATTCATCTTGGTGTTCGCTCTATTTTTTAAAACATTAGTTCCTATTTTTCTATCTCCCCTCCTTTTACGATACAGCGCTTTCTCTTTCTCTCATCATCTTACTCCTTCGTATTTACTCCTCTACCTTCTATATTAAACTCTGTCTCTCTCTCTCTCTCTTCCATTCTGTCTGTTTGGCTGTCTGTCTGCCTTTTGAGACTCTATTCTATTCTGTCCGACTCTCTCTCTCTCTCTCTCTCTCTCTCTCTCTCTCTCTCTCTCTCTCTCTCTCTCTCTCTCTCTCTCTTTCTCTCTCTCTTTTTCTTTCTCTCTCCATCTCTCTTTCCCTTTCCATTTACGCGCAAAGTCGATCATTGTGTTACAGTTTTAATTGCGCATAACAACTGTTACATTGAATCATTTTTTTTTGTCACTGATTTTGACTGATAAGCAGATAAAATTGCAGGATTTAATAAACTTCGTTAATGGCTTTAGGCCAGGTGCATAATATAAATTATCTTTTTATTTATCCTTATCACTTTGAAATGTTTTTTTTTATGTGCTCAGCATGAAGATGGTAAGGTTAAAAGATTTAATATTGTTCCGCTTTATACTTACGTCGACTCTCCTATTGATTCACGATAAATTATCAGTTTCACCAAACAATTTTTTTGGTCCGAATTTAAAAAAGAGAGGCAAAAAGAAACTGATCAACTTTGTATCTCGAACGGGTGTGAAATTAAAAGAGTTAGACGTTTTGCTTTCAGGTCCTTTTTTCTGTCATAATATTGAACCCTCTTGTAAGTTAATGACAGATTGCTGTCCTGAATAAACCGAGAGAGAGCGACAATAAAGTCCATGAATATTCACAGAATATGACATTCATAGATATTTATATGTGCTCGGTGGATGCGGAAAATAGAACGTTAGCTCACGAAAAAAAACAAAAAAACAAAACAAAACAAAACTAAACAAAATAAAACTACAATTTGGAAGAGTGAGCAATCAAAATGAACCTCTTTGAACTTGTCGAAAGTCCTTTGAAATAAACTTTCAGATGAACATATATTTGCGAGGGAATTATCGACACGTCAAGAAGTACAAAGACCTTGGTAACTTGTTTAAACATGGCATTGTGCTAGCTCAAGTCGAGAAACATCTACTGCTTAAGGTTCAAATTTTGAATACGAAGATGAATAATATAAGCATGCATATAAACAATGGCAGGACTGGTTCGGTACAAAATCTCCTGTAGTTACTTCAACACTCTAGCAACTGAGCCGTCTTACATCTGCATACAGGTGTTTAGACAGCGCAGACAGTATGGTTATTTCAAAATCTTCCCAGCAACAAGCAGTAACATGATACATTCATACTAAAAAAATTCTATGTGAAGTTTTTAAAATCATCTCGCTCCCATTATCTCTATGCATAAAAGAATCCGAGAGGGCCGTGATAAGGTGTTCACAAGTTTACTTTATTATAGACATCAATTATTTCAGATATTTTTATATGTGAACAATTTTCCTAACTTGAAGATCAAGATAAAGAATTTGACAGTTACCTGTTTGCTTATTAATGAATATGTCTGATTAAAGTATTTTAAAATCAACTCGACAATGCTTCTGAAGATAAATCAAAATTTATGACGATATTCATGCCACAATTTTCTTGTGTGTATTCATCAGCATGATTGATAATGGAGCTAACCGAGCATTTCTAGACCAACTAGGAACGTCAAATTTGACATAACGTTTTAAATAGCCCTGAACATCGAAGCAATCATATTATTTTTCACCAAAATAGTGCATTTAGAAAATTAAAGGCAAAAATGAGTTTATTACTTGCAATAGAAAAAAAGCGAATGTACGCACAACTTCACAGATATGACAGGAAATGAACAAAAAGTTCGCATACGATGTAGTCGGCGGTAGATCTAAAAGCGTCTGGAACAGATCTACATTTTATAGTGTCAGATCTAAGTTAAGAATCTAAAAAGTTATTTGGTCATAGATCCTAGATCTAGGGCCTATATATTTATAGCAGCTAGACTCAAAAGGTTAAGATCTGGATCTAAATTTCACTTTTACTCTTTGAATTTCAAAAGGATCTAAGTTCTAGATCTAGATTTTGTGTTTAGAATTAGAATTATAAAGATATCTAACTTTACATTCTAGATAAATACAGTTAGATGAGAGGTAAGTAAAAGGATAAATTTTAAGACCATTTGATAACCCTATTTAATACACACACGCACCTCAGCCCCGGCAAATTTGCACCAGGGTCCCATTGGTAGAAAATGAAATTCAGTTTGTAAGAAAAATGCGAGCTAGATGATTTTAAAAACTTCACATAGAAATATTTTAGTATGAAATAAAAGGTTACTGCCTGTTGCTGGGAAGATTTTAAAAAAAAAAAGCTATGCAGTCTGCGCTTTCTAACCATCTGTATGGAGATGTCAGACTGGTCAGTTGCTAAAGCGTGAAGTAATTGTAGGAGATTTTGTAATGAATTTAGCCTTGTCATAGGCCTATACGGAGCCTCTTTTTTCTTAATGGCCGATCCAACCTCTCAATTACATCCGATATTTTTTCTCTCTCGTCTCTGCACACTTACAAAATGTAGAAATGCTTCCTCAACTGCCTTCCTCTTCTCTCTCTCCACCCCCCCCCCCCTCTCCCCCCAACTACTTCTCCTGAAACATGTAGAGTAATAAAAAGATATGTTCTCTTACTGTTCTAGATATGCAAAAGTTTCGCTGAAAGATTACGATCCTGCAGCTTAGCTTAGTAAGTCAATTTAAAACAGATTAGAGTTCGATTTGCAACGTAATTAAATAATATTCGAAAACGATCCTGGGGGTAATTGAAGACAAGATGACATGGAGCGCCTATACAGGCTTATTCATACCCACATATGCTGGTATAAAACGGTCAGACCTGTACATAGTTATCATGAATTACGTGATGCATCAACACAATCCACTTTATTTACAATCTTTAGACTTGATGCTTAAGCCCCAAATATATTATCACAAGTGGTTCAGTTCTTTCACTGTTTTAAGTCACGGATGAAGATGCCTTTGTAAGTTATGGTATATTGATTCCCTCATCTTTCCTTATGTTGCAAAGAATAACGATTTTCAGGTTCTGTTTTTAATGTCACGTGGTGGAGGTGTAAATAAAAAATACTGTTTAGAATAAGCAAGAAGTTTCTCAAAGTGCCTAGATAATGACTGATTGTAATTGTTACAAGGAGAAACTATCTAGCCGGCATTTATAATCTAGAAAGTGTTTTCAGTTCGTTTTGATGAAGAGACGAACTGATTATGAACAACTACTTTAGGACAAGTATTGCATGCTTAAATATAAATATTAGTTTTACATCTGTACATTTCTTATGCTGCACAAATGTCATATTTACTGTCAGTACAGTCTAGACCGAAGGCTTCTTTTATTTGTTTCAAGATAAGAGAATTTGGTTGATTGTGACCATACCCATACAGACCAATGTCTTTCACATCATTGAACTGTAAATACTTTAAAATCTCATTTATCAACGTAAAATACCTTCACGATTATTGCAATGCATAAATATGATGTGGGTTACGATGAGATGTAATATTCCTTCATCTTATTAGGCTCATTAGATTCTTTTGAACAGCTTTTAATTCGGCAGTTATGCAGACATCATCACTATTAATTTTGAATGTATGTCTATTATAAACATTTCCGTTCCGCCACCTGTATTATCATATCACACCTAAAACGTGTCAGTCACTCGATTAAGTTTATCTAGTCGAGTGGCCCATAGATAGCAAACATATCCTCATCGCCCTAGTTCCAGGAGACGAGAGCACCTTAGGAAGACCCTGTTTTACTGCGGTAATGTTATCATAGGCCAGTGTGAGAGTGATCTATTGTTAATAACATTTTACAAATAGTTAGAATGAAATAGAAATAAGAGGACTTGAAGTAAGTATAGTTCTTTAAAAGCAAGATTTTCCTATGTCCTGGTAACGTTCCTATGAACGTAGAAGAATTGTGCTAGGGAGGGGTTGATAGTGCTTGGCATTGAGAATATAATTATGTAATGGCACGACTCTCTATCTATACAGCCGTCCACATCCTAGTGCTCCGACTTGGACGCCTAGGCTGCCTCTCGGATGTTCGCTGATAGTCTCCTCTACTGTGTTCTGACTTCAATTGTTGACATGAGATGGTCGAGGTCGTTCTTGGTTGTGAGTTTAAGCGCACCTGCTGGTATGCAAAAGAGATCTTCTTTTATGACTGTTGGCAGTGTTGTTATGTGGCTTCCTCGAAATTTTTTCACCTTTGGCACGACTAGTTCTACCTAATCTAAGAACAAAAGGGACCATGCTTTATCACTTCTGATATTTCGCAAATGTTACTCCGATAAGTGACTTTTATTCACATCACTTTAAGTCCGATCCGAGCAAGATTAATTTTTATTATTCATGCATATAAGTTCACTTGCCACACTATCGCTGATATCTGATGAGACACAATAAACCATAAATTGGTTTGAACCAACAACCAAGTGTTGAGAGGCGAAAGTGACATCGAGGCGCTTTCTCCCCATTCGAAAGTTTGCTGTGCACCGCGACCGATCCCAACAAGATTATCCTGCGTCATTTCTCGTAACTTGTCTTGACACACTCCAGCTGTAGAGAGGCTATAAACTATAGCGTGTTTGGAACCAGAAATCAAGTGTAGACAAGGGGAAGTGACGTCATGACTGTTCCTCCCTGTTCAAATGTTAGATCTGGACTGCGTACGCTGAGGGCATTACAAATAGGAGACAGCGATCGAGTGACTTCTGTAAGAAGTGAGCATTCACAGTTATTATTATTACTTTTCGTATTGATCTTAAGTGATTTACTATTATGTTGCATCAGTTTGATAGGAAGTTTTGATGTAATTAAAAAAAAGGTAAAAATGGTGGATTTGATTGGTCAAAGTTGAGTAATTTGTTTATTTTGAATTTGGAAAAACCCTCCTCAAAGAGAACTTGGGGAAATAACGATTAAAGTTTGTGTTTTGAAGTTTTGTTCCCCCCCCCCCTTTTCCTCTCCTTCTCACACTCAGTTTCTCTCTCTCTCTCTCTCTCTCTCTCTCTCTCTCTCTCTCTCTCTCTCTCTATCTATCTATCTATCTATCTATCTAACTCTCTCTCTCTCTCTCGTCCTACCTCTCTCTTTCTCTTTTTTTTCTCTGATTATGAATTTCCCTCAGCCTCTCTCGTCTCTCGTCTCTCACTAATTTTGATCGGATAATACAAACAATTTACAGTTTACAGTTTACAGTTTACAAGGCTGTGTCCCTCCACTGCAGGAAGTAGCCCTCCGCGTCAGCCTTCCATCCATCTCTGTCTTTGGCGTCTCTGCTCCATGTGGCGCCCTTGATCTTGACAATATCGTCTCGCCACCGCCTCACTTGTCTTCCTCGTGATCTTTTCCCGTGTCTAGGTTGCCACTCGGTGACTCTGAGTGTCCATCTGTTGTCTTGATACCTTGCCGCATGACCAGCCCACTTCCATTTCTGCTTGGTTATAAAGTCGACTATATCTTTTACTTGTGTTCTTCTTCTGATTTCTTTGCACGGTACTTTATCTTTGAGTTTTATTCTTAGCATCTTCCTTTCCATTGCCCTTTGTGCTACTCTCAGTTTTTGTGTCAGAGCTTTTGAAATGTCGTCTTATCACCTCCCCTCATCGCCCCCTCGCCGCTTCGCGAGTCGGGACTGGACCCCAGAAGCTACAGGAAGGACACCTCGAATGAAAAACCAACTTGCTGCTTCGCAAGTAGGAACTTTTCCCAGAAGCTACAGGAAGGACACCTCTAACGGAAAACCAACCTCGCTGCTTCGCGAGTAGGGCATGCAAACCCAGAAGCTACAGGGAGGCACCTCCAACGAAAAAACCCGTCAACACCTCGCCCGGCCAGCGCGTTGATGGTAGGCCAAAACCCGCATCAATCATGACAGTACTAAAACGAATAAAGAAGAAAAAGCCACTCAAAATAAATACGAGACAACTAGAAAAAGTCGCACCATCATTTCAAATCAAGCTGAAAAATAAATTTGATATTCTCAGAAATACAAACAATAGCTACTATTTAATTTGCAAACATCTTTGATTTTATGATTTAGCAAAGCGTGCAAAAATAAATTTATGGCATTTTAAAAAATCTCTTGAATCAAATTATTGTACACAGCAAAAAGCAAAAAAACAAAAACACCCCCCCCCCCCCCCCCCCCCCTTTTTTTATTTTCCCCCCCCCCCCCCCCCCCAAAAAAAAAGAAAGAAAAACTAAGTAAAGATGATGCCCCGCTGCACTCCTCCACCCCTCTCTTTATACACACACAAATCCTGGCCCCTATACAATTTTGATTTTTTCAGCATGACCATTGCCAAAGTAAACGAAAAAAAAATCAGACAAAGCAATTACTTTAAAATGTGAAGAGAAAAAAACATATTTTTTACTTTTCTTTCTAAAAAAAAATGAATTGGTCACATTAAAGGTTATTTAAAAGCTTGCAAAAAGGTTTAAATCAACATCAAACAGGAAGGGACTGGGTTTTTACGAAACAAACTACTCTTATCTAGTCATTCTTTTACCTTTAACGTGCACTTCACCTTTTACAATTATGACAGTTTGAAATATGTTTAGACTAACAAATGAGGATGAAAGACGCTGAGGTTGCAAAATCTTCCTCTTGACTAGATGAAAAATAAAACTGATTCACGCTTTATCGCCTAACTACTGAAATGTTTCGGCGAATAATATTGACGGACCGTGAAAACCTCAGTAAAGAAAATAAACAAATGAGCCCCGAGTAAAATGACTGACAATGACAGAGCAGAAATTTCGTACGACTGACAATGGCAGAGCAGAAATTCCTTACGACTGACAACGACAGAGCAGAAATTCCTTACGACTGACAATGACAGAGCAGAAATTTCTTACGCCTGACAATGACTGAGCAGAACTTCCTTTCGCCAGTCAATAGACTAGAGTTCAGTCATTCTTAGCTCGCAAAATACCTAAGCTATGAGTGAGAGGCCACTTTACGGCTTAACTCTTTAGTACCGCATGAAAAAAAACGTCTATTGATTCTTTTTTTTATCTTTTAATCGTTTACTCTATTTCTTCTCCATTGGAACGGAAAGGGAGGAAGTTTATATGTAATATAAATAATTTTATTCTGAGAGTGTATAAAAGTTTGCATTTTTTAAATGTATGCGTAGACTTTGATTACTTCTTCACGAAACCTTTCTAAACTTAAATC
>JAWDGP010004069.1:220000-222500 GCA_033675545.1 Elysia crispata | reverse complement strand
TGAAGCCGCCCCTATAATATATAGACAGACACTGCAACCTTCTCTTGTGTCTGTGACAAGCTCTAAAGGACATCCTCGTTGTGGATGTAAAACAAGGTTTTGTAAACGCTGTAAAGGGCGCACTTAAGAACCACACAGAATGAGAATGGCTTCACTTTAAAAAAAAAATTAACTGAAACGAATTTAAATAACTTTTCAGAAATAAGAATAATTTTATACAGCATAGAAATAGTATAAAAAAACAACACCGAAAAAACAATCGAACAAACAAAAAAAAACAAACAACAAAATGAAAGAGGAAAATGTGTAAAAACTAAATGACAAACTATTGTGATACGGGTAAGAAGTGATTCAGGGGAAGGAATCTGATCTTTCGCACATAATATTTCAATAACTTCCCTTTATATCGAACTAAGATTTCACTCAGTTCTATTTTATACATTTTAACGTAAATAATTATGTACAACATGTCATATTTCATTGTAATTAAATATGAAAATACTTAATGGAAATTTTCTTTCAGATTGTCAATTTGACCTTGTTTTTTTTTTTTTTTTTTATGTCAGTCTGTAGAGGAAAACAATAAAATAGATACTGATTTTAAAACTTAAATTTTCAAACTTTTTCAGTTTTCAATACTTTAGTGCTTGTTCTAAGTCTGAAGTAATATGACATTGTAAATTATAATATTTTTTTTTGCTTTGTTAGGTATGGAAATCTTAAAGACAAGAATAAGTCCTTCTATACAAGTAAACTTTAATGTTATAACTTTTCTGTTTTCGAGTTTCAACACTGTAATAGTGGACACAGGGATAAGACTTCAAGGCAAACAATAAATAGAGTGTTATGAACATTTTGACAATCTTAATCTTAACAGGCACAAAACTTGATCACTGCAGTACAATAAAAGTAAAAGTACAACTGATAATTTAAGATACATACTATTTGGATTTCGTGTGTGCCTTACACTGACCTCGTCATCGAGTAACAGATAAATGGTGTGAACACCAGTAAATCTAATCCAATCTGACATAGGAAAGCACTGTCTGTTGTTGCTGTTGACCCACAAGGCCCGAACATCCCGACAATGACGCACGGCAATCTTTATCACCACTCGCCGGCTGTTGTTATATCAAGTAGATAATATATATATATAGTGAGAATGATCTAGTTAGAATGCATAAAAAAACAGTTCGGAGCATGATTGCTTAAAGTTACTGTATTCTGTCTCTTCTCTTGGCATAAACTTGCTTTAGAGTGACGATCGATCGTGGGTTGTTTAGAACAGTATCTGTGGTGATCGACGACAACATAGCATATAGGCTACACGTATGAAAACATAACATAATGGTTCATAGCTGACTAAGCATAACTAATTTTGATATTTAACATTTTACTTACAAGTTTCAATGGGTTTACAAAGCTAAAAAAGTATTGTTGTTTTTTTTATTGTGTTTCTTTTTAGCTGGTCCATATCAAGATAACATTTCACCTTTTCTGCATATAAAATATAACTCCAAGATCACTCGTTCCTTGCTTCATGTATAATACCGCCGCAGTGTGTACAGTTCAATATGCAACAAATGTAACAAAAATGACGCTATGTTGATGGTTTTTTCTCTCTCGTTAGTTTCCTTGA
This sequence comes from Elysia crispata, assembly GCA_033675545.1. Classification (NCBI taxonomy): domain Eukaryota; kingdom Metazoa; phylum Mollusca; class Gastropoda; family Plakobranchidae; genus Elysia; species Elysia crispata. The sequence goes on along the minus strand of JAWDGP010004069.1, from coordinate 220,861 downwards.
AAGTAATACGTCATAGTTTGACGCAATACATCCAGCATATACCATAGTCCAAAACCCATCCTTCAGATATTTTCAAAAATAGGAAACATCCATCCTGTAATTATCGGCCACTTCTTGCGGCTGTGGAAAAATTCCATACCTGACCGTAATTTACTTGGTCTCCAGAAATCAGCGCCCACTGCTCTATCTGTTGTGGTAATCTCCACCATTTTTGTCAACTTTTATCTGGAGAGCTCTCCTCCGACAATCGAGAACGTGACGGCCGAGATAATCGCCCATCTCTGGAGCCAGGGCCTCTTGTCATGTGACACCTGCCCTTCTCACCGGCAACTCAGTGACACACGATCTGGAGCAGGCTGTCGGCGGTGCTAGTTCCTGTCAACATTGCACATTTATTACATCTAGATTCGACTTCATGATTTTTTTTTTAATCAAGGCTTGGATATATGGATGTACCAGGCATGTGAATTTTGTTAAGACTCCTAGAGAATGTTAATGCTGTGTTAGCATTAGTAAACTACTATAAATGGGTGCTACTGGAATATACTTGGACTAAAAACACATGTACATCGGCTTAAGCCGATAGATTGTGCTATAGTAAGTTTCATTTCTTCAAGCAATCTGTGAGTTATATTTTTTTAGATATTACAAAGCCGAGCAAGAAAAGTTTTCAGTTCTTTAACAAATCGTATGAAAGTTTTGAAATCGTGCAATAAATAATAATGAAATAGTGGGCAACATCTTTCGCTCAACATTGCTGGAGGATAAATGACACAGCATCCTTGCTAACAGATGGATTTTATGCCTACACAGTGGGTAAGTTTGCGAAAGTCTTACTTTAGAACCCCCCTCCCGAATTTT
>JAWDGP010004069.1:212500-215000 GCA_033675545.1 Elysia crispata | reverse complement strand
CCTATCTCTCGTTCTCTTTCTGACCCTTTCTCTCTTTCTCCTACGTCTCATTCTATTTCTAACCTCTCTCTCTCTCTCCTCTCTCTCTCTCTCTCTCTCTCTCTCTCTCTCTCTCTCTCTCTCTCTCTCTCTCTCTCTCTCTCTCTTCATGTAACTTCTTTTACAACCCTCAACCCTGCATTATTTAAATCTGCCGGACACAGTGGAATAGTGAACTAGTAATATAGACTAAACTCTTTCATACTTCATTTTCCACCATCGAATCTATGTCAAGTGTTGAGAACTTATGGTTTTGTAGTCCTCTCCTTCATACGTGTATTCTGCTAGTAATTGAACTTTCAATGCCCTTAGCTCATACAGCACCAGGTCAATAATGCCTGCCTTTTTTGTGTCGTGACAGTAACCAAGCATCAAATCGATTGATAAACCCTTTATGTATTATCAGGCGACACTTGTCGCTGTGGGTCTGAAGTTTTGTATTTGTTAACCTTGTAAGAATAAAATATATGTCAACAAAAAAATCAATAAAGATATGAGTATTTTTCACGTAAAAAAAAGAGTCATGATGGTACTATATTTTTTGCGCAATTGATTTTTATGTTAACATCAAAGTAAACTTTAAACAATGTTTTGTTATGAAAGCAAGAAAATCAGGCAGATTAAAAAAAAAAGTTGAGTGAAGGTTTTTACATATGATATGATTGCATTGATGGTTTGAACTTGACATCATCAAATGGTTTCTGACATAGATTTTTTATACATCGTACAGGTCTATGTCAGAGACAAAATTTTAGAAAAATCTGTTAGGAACGTTTTGATGATTCCAAGTTCAAACACATCAATGGAATTATACATAAGCAAGAACCTTCACTCAACTGCTTTTTTTAAAATCTACTTGATTTACATGGTTTCATAACGAAACATTACTTAATTTTACTTTGATGTTAACAAAAGAAAAAAGAATCAATTTCAGAAATTAGGTACCACAATGATTATTTTTTTCAGATCTATGAACATGAAACACCCGTGGCTAAGAGATAGAGCGTGCGCCTTAACATCCGCAAAGACCTTCTTGACGAGATCGAACTTCATGCGGTCGGTGTGTGAGTTGAGGACCTCATCGTTTCAGTTCCACCCTTTACGAGAAAGACTTAACTTTGCTGTGCAGAGAAAAGCCTGAGTTCCCCGCCATGTAAACGGGCTATATATCAAATAACGAAACAAAAAAAAAAGAAAATCTTACTTGAGCAAATTTCGTGAATCGATAGTACCGAAATAAGTCAAGCCCGTGGTGTTAACAGACTTAGTAGCTCCTCCCATGTCTGTGATGAAGACAATCTATTCCAGTCTAATTATTCCCCTTTCGCGAGATAAAGTTATTTCACTTTGAAATGTAAATAGGAAAATCAACGCATTTTATAGGGCTTAAGAAACAAATAGGAAAGATTGTGCTTCACTAAAAGATTGTGATACAGGATGAGGTTTGGCGACAAAGTTTTTTTTATACGTATGTGTATAGAATAAAAAGTGAATTTGCTCTATTGCCAATTCAACTTGTCTCTCTATGTGTTTTGTGTATGTGTATCTGTGGCCTATTCGTTAATCTATGTGTATCTGTGGCCTATTCGTTAATCTATGTGTATCTGTGGCCTATTCATTAATCTATGTGTATCTGTGGCCTATTCGTTAATCTATGTGTACCTGCCACTTTTGTCTTTCTGCCTCTCTGTCCGTCTATATATCTGTGTATCTGTTTCTCTCTTTCTTCTTCTTCTTCAGGTGCCATGCCGGCTGGCGTGGGCGATCAAGGACCTCCAAACAACTCTACAGCTCATCTCTCTGATCATCTTGGATGGTTTTCCAATGTTCATCCAGTCCGCCAGGCTGTCCAACATCTTTTCTCTTGGTCTTCCTCTGCCTCTCTTTCCATCAAATTTTCCTGTTGTTACCAAATGTTCTAGTTGGTTTCTTCTTATGACATGACCAACAAATTTTGCTTGTCTTTTTCGTATTTTGACATTAATTGTCTTGTGGTTTGTGCTTCTGTTAAGAGTTCTTCATTTGTTTTCTTCGCTGTCCATGGTATTCTCATCATTCTTCTTAAAAACCACATCTCTGTTGTCTCCAAGGATCTTTTCATTCGCTCGTCAATTGTCCATGCCTCACACCCATAGAGTAGCACCGGTTCTATAAATGCCTCTAGAATTTTTTCTCTCACTACTATTGACATCTTTATGTTTGTTATAATGGATTTCATTTGCTGGAATGAGGCTTTCGCTTGAGCAATTCTACTTTTTATCTCTTGGTGGTTCCTACCATCTGATGTTATATGTGTTCCAAGGTATTTGAATGAATTGGCTTGTTTTATGGTGTTTTCTTTGATCTTGATTTCGCATTTTGGTATTGATGTTTTCCTCGTTATTATCATTGATTCTGTTTTCTTGCTGTTTAGTTCAAGTCCTTTGTTTTCGCTTTCTTCCACTACTTTGTTGAGAAGTTC